>KN474433.1:32353-65854 GCA_000787095.1 Periophthalmodon schlosseri
CCATCTCAGCTCTGCTCCACATCCCTCACGCTCTCCTCGCTGTTTGAGTCTGACCCAGGCCTGCGTCTCCGAGGACCTCCTGCACTGCTCTAACCCACATTTAAGGTTTAAAATGTCTCCGCTCTTCGCGACAAGCCATATGAAAACACAAACGTAGAAATATTTGTGTCACCGATGTACAGTCGACAGTGAATGTGAAAGGATGAAGGAAAGATCCACAACTAGCCACAACTGTCCATAATAACTCCAGACTGACTGAGCGCCATTGTTCCAGCCGCAATGTGAATTTACATAAAGGTGAGCTATGTCACTTGTGGGGGGTTTGTGCCATTAGGTTCACCGCTGATCCAGTTTCTTCACTTTCAAGATAGAATTTTCCACAGTGTGGCGTTAAACATCTCTATGGTTACACCAAGCCAGACCTGGGCGACTGAGAGATTACACAGATCGCCAAGCCAACTTAAAAGGTCAGATCTGTGGAGTGATGACCCCGCTCACCAGAAGAATGCATGTTTCAAGGTACTTTATAACTAGATCTGGACTATACACTATGCATTATTTATTCACTTTGTAACACAAGTGGTACTGAGGCGGACTGATAGAAGACTGGCAAAATCATTATGAACACTTTATTATGGATTCGTGGTGTTAAAAGACAACGCAATATTTACAACAAACAGCTGTACCCGTGTCTGCGCGGCGCCGAGTTTGCAATTAGTCAGGCTCTTGATTTAGCACTCATGAAGGCAAGTCTGAGTCTGAGTCTGTACATTAAACAATCCGAGGTCGCCTGAAACAAACAGCCGATTCGCACTTTCCCATTTCAGCCTTTTCGTTGACTCTTCTGTCAGATGAAGAGGTGGGAGAAGTGTCTTGCTCAAGGACACACACGACAACATGGACAAATATGTGTTTGTCATGTCACTTAATGTGCTCCCATTAAGCGAATGAACAAGTACATTTTAAAAGCTCTCCGTTATCACTGAGTTGTGGCCATAAGTCAAACATCAGTAACAGGGGAAAGCCAGTGAGTGATCCGTGTGTGAGTGTGTGTGTGTGTGTGAGTGTGTGTGTGTGTGTGTGCATTCTTCAAACCAACATGACAAATGGATTGAGCCTGACCGTGTCCAATCGCAAATTCACAGTGAGCTCACAATATTACATTCTCTAGTCTCTGATATTTCCTTAGTCTCCAAAACTCCTCTGGTTTTGGACTTGAAACTTGTTGTTTAGCTCCTGTAGGAAGAAAGGGATGTGTCGTCTTAGGTCATGCAGGAGAATCGTGTGGGTGGAGAACTTTTGCAAGGGTTACATCATTTTGGTTTCAAGTGTAGTTCTTGTGATTTATAATACGTCAATATGAAGTATTTTGGGTCCTATATTGTGCAAAACTGACTTGTGAGCTTTTAGTCATGTTACCTCCTCAAAAACTGGAGTTGTGTTTTGTTTCATTCACATGTTTGAGTAATCCTGTATCCCCAAAGCTCAAAAACGCTCTGTTCCACCTTGTGATGTCATTAAGTGGTAGTTCTAAAGTTAACAGCTATTTTTATCAATCAGTTAACCCATAAATGCACGTTCTCTTCCCTATCGGTCCCTATGTCCATCACAGCAGCAGAACCATCCGCCTCCTCAGACTCTCCAACTCTTCCTCTCCACCACCACCAGTGTCTGTAGGTTTTTTCCATTCAACCTTCATTAAAATCACATTCACACATGACTTTAGTTTCATTTCTAGGTTGTGGGTTCAATCCGTGTTATCAGAAACAAACTTGCAAACTGTCATCGTGTCACTGGGAAAGACACTCCACTTGTGTTTGCAATAGTTCTGACCTTTCTACACAGCAATTTTTGTGTGAATTTAGGAGTTTTACAAAACTTCCCCCCCCCAAAAAGTTGTTTTTTTTATCGCAAACTTCAGTCTGGAGTTTATCATCACGGTAACACCAAAAAATACCAGCACAACTTTCGGTTTCGTCATCTGCCACAGAAACGTCACTGACAAAAAAATCATACTTTACTGAGAAAAACAGGTACAAGGCCTATATTAAAGTATTATTACAACGCCACAGAGATTCATGAGACTAAAAGGCTTTGACAGTACTTGGTGGGTTTGGAACCGTATTGGAACCGATTAACCAATCAGAAAAATGCATGGTCCGTAAGAAGGAAAAAAAAACATAACACAGAGGGCTGAGAAAGCGCAGATTTTTGGAGAATCGACAACTGAAGAACAAATTGATCTCAGGTAAAATAGGTTATATTGTTCTGAATATGAGAATTATCAGAGATGTCTTCTGCATTTGAGAGACTCGTGATACAATTTAGCTTCTGTGATTGGACCGACCTAAGTTCATGCTCTATTCAACAGAACGTGAAAGGGACTGGTCAGGCAAGGCTCCTTTTTATAATTTGTCCCACTTTTTGACAGATGCCACACGGACTGCGTACGAAGTAGGATTTACACCTAGAAAACATGCTCTCGTGTTTTCAATTCAATTTCCCAAGTCCGTTCCCCCGTGTCCCACCACGTTCAACAACTTTTCCCTCTTTTTCTACAATTTGAGGTGTTCACCATACTAGGCCTGTTGTGACAATTACTATATCGACTTATCGTTCAATACATAGGTGGAACGATTATTTTTGGTGGTCAGTATTTATTGTGGGGACTTTTTCTTTGTACTAGTGGGGAACTTTTCTGTACTAAGATAAGATTTCAGCTGAAAAAATAACTTGTATGACTCATTATAAATACAAACGAACTACTAAAGTGTTTCATTCAGCTGTTTATTTATAGCAGTTTGCGTTTAACCATCTTATACATTTTAGAATAGTTTTAGTTTTAGTTCTGTTTTTGAGGATAGTTCTACTTTAGGTTATTGTGTCAGCGGCATAAACTAGTTTCAGTATTATCGTTTATCTGTTATTTTCTTCAACAATATATCGTACTTTAAAATTTGTTTTCGGGACAGACCTACACCCCACACACAGCTGTTTTTCCCAGAATGAAAATGAAACAGAGGACTCACCGAGGGTCTTGACGGCGATCTGGCGTGTGAGGGGCGGGGGCAGGTTGATGCAGACCAGGTCCACGTCCTGGTGCAGCAGAACGTCGTCGATGCGGCTGGTGTAGAAGGCCACGCCCATCTCCTGCGCCAGCTCCTCCGCCTCCTCCTGGCTCCGCCCCCACAGCGCCCGCACGCTGAAGCCCTCTTTCTGCAGCAGGGGCACGATGACCCGCGCCGTCAGGCTGGTGCCGAACACGCCCACGCCCGGTAACATGGCGACGTCCGCGGGTACGGGCAATAGGTGTAACCCGGGTGACAGAGATGAGGTAACCTGGTATTCAAATATAACTGGACATTTTAAGCTTAACGCTGTATGTTGAGTTTCAGTAAAAAGTATGCAAAAAATCTAAACTTCAAAACTAGTCCAAGTCCAGAAAATATATCCAATAATGTATGAGCCAGGTGACAGAGTTGACGTAACCAGGTATTCAAATATGCCTTGAAATGCTTCTAAGCTTTACACTGTATGTTGGGGTTCAGACAATGTAAATGAGGCAAAATGAAAAATTTGTCAATGTTAAAAAAAATGAGCAGATCCAAGTCCAGAAAATATATCCGGTAACATACGATCCAGGCGACAGAGTTGACGTTCCCAGTTATTCACATACGACTTGACGTAATCTGTACCGTTTGGCTTAAAATAATGCAATATTGAGGGATGCTCGTGCAAAAACAGAAAAGTCTAAGATGTTTTTTTTCACAAAGTATGTCCAATAAATCAACGTATCAGACGACGGAGGTGACGTTTACAAGTATTCACATATGACTTTCACTTTTAATTCAAGTTTTAAGCCTGTGCAACGTAGCTATGTCAGTCAAAAACTGTGTCTAAGCAAAATGAGCCTTTCTGTGGCCAAAAAAGTATATCTGAGGCGCTAAGTAATGGAGATGACATTTGAAGGTTTCACATGGAGCCTACTTTAAGTTCTACAGTACTACAGTAACACTGAAAACTGGCTATTAAACTTTGTGTTGTGGCTTCAGTCCAAAACCAACTATCTGGCAACTAATATCACCATAGCCTCCTTAGACTTTTACTTATACTTGGCTTAAAATGTCGTTGTAACATTATAATAACACATACTGCCTTGGAAGGTGACCCGTGAACTACCTCAGCCTTATTCTATGAACAGCTCACTGTCACAACTCGTAGTAACTAAGCTATAGAGACGACCTTATACTAAATATTTCCTATATCTATATTTAGAAGTAATCGCTTCTAGGGGTAGACCCATCCTCCTACCGTGCGTTAAGGTGCAGAGCCAGACCTGAAACGTGAAACGCGCTGTCATAAGGGTGACTATACGTGAGCGCTGGAAACGTCATGTCGCATCTGGCTCGGGTCAAACTGAGGGAAACGTCGATACTCGAAGTCCGGACTAGCGCCTATGCAGCTGGACAGGGGCGGAGCGGCGGCTGGAGAGCGACGGTCTGGCCCTCCACCTGCTCCCGGTCTGACTGCCTCTGCCCGGTCCGCCTCTGCCGCATCACCGGCCCGCTCGTACCTCCAGCCCGCACCGCTCCCCACACAGATCCACCACTGGAAGATATAATCCTCCTCAGATAATCCAAAAGCTGCCTTAACGCGGTATTCCTCCTGACAGCGATCCGCGCGTCGGCTGCGTCATGCCCGTGCCTCGTCCCCCGGCTTCGCGCTGCTCCTCTGTGTGCGGACCTATGCGCTCGGAACAGGGCTCGGCGCTGGAGGAGGGGTCGGGAGGACGCAGAGGGGACTGCAGGGGGGTGACAGAGGGACACTGTGGGCTGCTTGTGACGCGCACACGCCGCACTCACGCCGCTCTCACACCGCTCCAGCCGCAACAGACCGCAGTGCCTGGACACAGCAGCGCGCTCCTGTCGACGCTGCGCTCCGGTTACCGCTCCGCTCCGCGCACAACCGTCAATTTATAGACGCACCGGAAACACGCTCTACTCTGTCACAATAAAAGTATCCTCATATCACTGCGTTTCAGGTTTCAGATTACCAGAGGTGGTAGAGTAGCCAAAAATTGTACTCAAGTAAAAGTCAAAGTCAAAATAATGTTACAAAGTGGTCCAAGAAAAACTCAAGTAAGAATAAAAAAGTAATTGGGAATAAGAGAACTAATGAAGTAAGAGTAACTTAAAGAGTAACTGTCTGGATGTAACATCTGATTTATAATTTGAAGTGAATGTGATTTGAGGTACAAAACATTAAGTAATGCACAAAATCTGGTATTTTCAAAGGACAGACACATATATGAGACAAACTAAATCATACCTGAAGGAGCAGAGCAAGAAACACAAATGTTCAAATCATTTCATATTGTCAACATAAAGCTTTTGTCACTTGTAGATTTATACTGGGAAGAGGAACCACAACCTTTACTCAAGAAAAAGTTCTCTCACTTCAAGTTAGAGTAAAAATATGCTGCTAGAAAAGTACTGAAAAATAGTTTCTTTAAAAGGTAACTCAAGTAAAAGTAACTAGCCATACTACGTCTGTGTAAAGCCTAAAGACTAAAGACCTGATTTAAATGTATTCTTATCAAGATAAACGTTCTTTATATTTGCATATATGTATTGTTCGGTGAAAGCTGCTAAACAAGAAAATAATTGATACTATAAAATACAATCTATACATTTTACATAACATTTTATCAGGCACATTGCTACTGCTGTAGTTACAAACATAAGTGAACAGCCACATGACACTGTCCCAGACAGAACTTTCTGTGTCATGGAGACATATCACAGCGGCAGAAAGGACTAAGTGGGCGGGGCTATAGGTTCAAACTAAAACATGTTCCTCACCCATGGTTTGAAATCAGGTACAGGCCCTTTAAAACTATGGACTAAAGAGGGTTTGTGTGAGGACTTAAAGGTGGTCTGCTACCTGCTTGTCTCCATGGTATGTCTTCATTAAATTTGCTTATCTCCATGGAGAGAAGTAGGTGATGCTACCAGGCCAAGTTACAGGTCAGATCTGTGGAGAGGAGACTCCTCTTACAGTAAGAATACATGTTTTCCAAGCTATTTAAAGTACATGCTCTTGAATAAATGCAAGATAGGTTTACAGCCAAACTGTAGAACACTCCAGGCCAAGAAATAACATATCCATGAAGACACAAGTTAACTTTAAAGTGGACCCTTAAAGCCGTAGTATGAAACTTTTTGCCCAAAAATACACAAATATAAAATCATGTTGTTGTTGTTGTTCGTTTTGATTTTTTCCCCCACTTTGGTTGTTTATTGCACTGAAAAAAAAAAAAAAATGAAAAAAAAAATTGTCAAAACTTGTGGACAAAACTTATGTCCTAACAGTGAGAGGGCTTGCATCTCCACAAACCTGACTCTTATTTGGCCTGGAAGAGGGCCTCGTCCCACTTGTTTCCATGGACACGTTGTTCCTTTGGCTATAATTTCCCTCAGTACGGCATAAAACGCATCTATCTCCATGGAAAATGTTCCTGAAGTATGTTTTTAACTCTGTTTTTAAATTTCCATGGAATCATGCAGGTTATGTGCCACCTCCAGAAAGTTGCACACTATTACTTTAAAGGTGCAATGATGTACATTTTCAAGTCATTCTGTATTTGAGCAATAAGTTTAATGCCTTACTGTGGGACATTCTAAGCAAAGCAATAAGATCCATAACAGACAAGGAGGTGGCGAACCAGTTTCACTAGAAAAGTTTCATACTGCACCTTTAACCAAAACTGGATGGGGCTAAACTGGGACTACAGGTACAAAGCAGGAGAAAAGTAACTGGTTACAGTAGAGACCAGTGGAACCAGCGCCACAGGTTGAGAAGCTGTGGAGGAGGGGGGAGTGGGGTGAGGTGTGGGGTGAGGGTGTGTCTAAAAAATATCCCATAACGTATGATTCATGCGACAGTGTTGATGTTCCCAGTTATTCACATATGACGTAACATTGCAGCGTTGTCCCCGTACTAAAATTTCAAACGCGATTTCGATACTAAGGAATAGACTCGATACTCAATAGCAATTCCGATACCGCAATGGTAATAAAAAAACACTCAGAGGTAGAGGTCCATGGTGTACACTAGACTGTGTGGTCTTATACTTGTTCTGATACTGCTCAAGATCATTCTAAAGCTATTGTCCTGTGAATCTGACTTTTTTAGTATCAATACCTGCTCAAATGAGTGTCTAGTTTCGATACTGCTTTTCGTATCCCATTTTTGATACTTTTGACAACCCCACCCTATTGTAAACTTGTACGATGTGTTATATGATGTGTTTTGGCCTAAAATAATGTCATATTTAACACTTGATCAAAAAAAGGAGATATGAATTTATATATGACTTTCACATCTAATTTAAGTTTTCAGCCTATGCAATGTAGCTATTTCAGACAAAAATTGCATCTAACTTGGTAAAAAAAATCGCCTTTCTATGACCACAAAGTATAACCTAAGTGACGGAGATGACGTTGAGGTACATGAGGTATAAACTGCACATAACATATTTAGATCACCGTGTTACCTTTATTGTATTGAAAATGCCATATTCACCGAAAACAAACTATTAACATGTTTTATAAGTTCACTTTCGTTTTTGATGCTCTGAGTCTCAGTACAGTTTTATATCATGCTTTTGTATATTTGTGGAGAAGCCTTACTTAGAAGGAGGAGGGCGTGTCTGATTGAGACACTCGGGAAATCCCTCGGCTTTCACACATTGTGTAACAGTGTTGAGAAAAAGCAGGTTTAGAAGCCTTCTGCATATTCCACCACACAGGCGTAAATGTTTGACTGAGATATAAAGATACCTACTTAGGACAGAAAGGTTTTATTTTGCATTTAACTTTATATCACTGACTTTTTTGGTTACTAATCCTTGTAATCTTAGTTCGTTTATCTCTAAGTGTGGGTTTAACCTAGCCAGCCAGGTGAATTCTCCAGAGAATCCATCTTGGCACAATGGTTCAGACCAATCACAGGGCAGCATTGTGGTTTGGGCGAAGCCATTTATTACTTTTTTTGTATTTGACATTTGCACTTCAGAACAGTTAATTACACCTGGGGCAAAAGACACTTGAATAAAACCCACCCAGACACAGGAAGAACATGCAAACTCTACAGACAAAGGCCACAGTCTGGGAATTGAACCTTCTGTTCCCCTGATCATGTTTCATTGGACTATAGCAGCGGAGTCTATTTTATTTTGAAGGTTGGGCCGAACGGGGTCACTCCACTTCCTGTTTGCGCACAACTTTACGCTGCACGCGCTTCTCTCAGGTTAACCCCTGAGCTGCCAGACTGTGCTCGGACAGAGGAGCGGAGGCTGTGGATGAATGGACTATAAAGGATTTAAATATGCAAATTCACACAAGAATAACTATCTCTCTGTCTGTCTATCTGGAGGCACAATGTGACACACACATATACAGATAACATTTTATTACAAGCCCTGAAAAAACAAATCTAAGTTCATAAATTTACTTACAATATGTATCTTGGAAAACATGGAAGTTGTGTTACAGCCCATGGCACAGACAATACTACACACAAATACAAGTTATACTAAAATGACCTGGCTATTCTTGGTGTGGTATTTTGTTTCATTGACTTGAGTTCTCTCCTCCTCTTCTTCATCACCACCAGTGTCTAGCCCCAATAACAGAAATGGTTTCACTCTCTCTCTTCATCTTATCTATATCTGTCTGTCTGTATCTCTCTGTAGAAAAAAAAATACAATCTTAAATAAAATCGTAAGTTGCATGAATGCATTTTGATACGTACATGAATAATGAAGCTGACACTGCCGTAAACGTCATCACATAGCAACTGTTTTTTTGTTTTTTTTGTTTTTTTTTTCCATTCGTACCAAAATGATTGCGCAACACTGCCTAATCCTTAAGAAAATAAAATTGGAGACCGGAGTAAGTACAGAGCAGTGGGCGTGTGACGGTGGCGGTGAAAACGGGGGATGATTGACAAAATGGCGTCTCGAAAATAAGCTATTAAAGATCGCTCAATCATGCTCGAATCAATTCAAATCCAACTTTGGGTGAGTAAATGTTGATATAACTATAACATGGTCAAAAGTTCGATTTCGCATAATAGGTCTGCGTTAACACATTGTCTTATTTTACGTTTTCTTCCAGTATAAATCTGTCTCTGTAGAAGTCTGTCTCTGCGTATATCGAACATCGGTCCTGTTCGGTTCAGTCAGTTACACAGAGGTCAATACACTGCAGCTGACGTGTGTGTGTGTGTGTGTGTGTGTGTGTGTGTGCGCGCGCTGATGTCGATGGCACTGAACTCCAGGCACAGGGCCATATTGATCTGAGGACACATGGACTATGCAGTAGGCCTAATGAAGAGCTGTTCTTGTTTGTGTGTATATGACGTACAAAAATTCAGATCAGAGACAGTCCTTTTAGGTTTAAACCAACTGGATTTCAGCATTGAAACTGGCAACCCAAATGAGATGGGCTTTTATTTCCAACGGGCTGACAGTGAAGTTTAGAATAAGACAAAAGATTCCCACGTAGTTTTGTTGGAATGAAAAAATATATTGAGACATGTAAATTTCTTTAAGTAAATCTAAACCAGTGAAATTACTCATTTAAAATCTGAATTCAAGCGACTTTAACCATGTACTCATTTTGTAGTGCGTACTGCCATCTGGTGTTCAGAGGGTGTAAGTGAAAGGCGATTTCTCATATCTATACACATCCGAGTAGCAAAATTAAGAGAATTGTTACTAAAAAAAATTGAACTTATTCATTCATAAAAAGTATAGATGTAAAAATATGTGAAAATGAGAGATTTCCAAATCAAGTTTACCATAATCAGATGTGCACAGTACTCAGTTTCATGTACTTACAATTTTTTATTTATTTATTTATTTTTATATAAAATTGTACTTCTCAGAGTAGTTTTCAGACAACATAATACTTTTGTAACTGTACTCCTACTTGACTAACATTGTGCAGTGTAACAGTACTCTTATTTAAGTAATATATTGTACAGCGTGACAGTACTCTCACTTCGAGTAATATTTTTTATTGAACAGTCCTCTTACTTGAGTAAAAGTTTTGGTTACTTTTCCCAGTGCAAGTAAGTCTACTTCAGATATGATTTAGTTCTCATTACTGTGTGTAACCTATTCACCACATCATATTTCATTGTTTGTCCTTACAATTAGGCCTATATTAATCATTGTAGTTAACTGTAGTTTCCCCAAATATGTTTTACTTTTACTTGAGTATTTTCTTGGACAACTACTTTTGTACTTCAAGAGTATTATTATTTTGGAGTAATGATACTCTTAATTGAGTACAGTTTTTGTTTACTCCACCCACCTCTGACTACAAGTCTCACCATAATAAATTACGTGGAATACAGCACTATGACATTTGGAGATCGCGAAAGTTAGTCTTTAAAGATACACTATGTAACTTTTCTGGTGGATGATGTGACAGGTATGGCATTAAACATATCTATCTTGCATTTATTCAGTTATATGTGTTTTTATTGCCAAAAAATGCCTTGATGCAATACTGTGAGCGGGGTCGCCTCTCCACAGAGCTGACCTCAAACAGTTTCATAGTGCACCTTTAATAAGCTCTATATGTGCAGTTTTGTTGCACTGGGGTAGTTAGAGAAGGCTACTGTAACTTCACAACAGAAGTAAATGTTTTTGTTTTTTTTACACTGGTACATACATATAGCAAGTAAAAATCAGAAAACTAGGCTAAGATCAGATTTTTGGTGTGTGTTAACAGCACAAAAGAAATCTGATCATCAAACGCAGACATTTTTAGAGTAACTGTTGTATTTGGAAGATAATGTACAATGTATTTAAAATAACTGGTACGATCTTGAACATATTACTCACATCAGATACAACTGTTTACATTACATTTCAGTAATCTGACTACTCCAGAAATCAGATCATGATAGGATTTTTGGTAAACACAGCCATATATATATAAAAAAAAAAGCAGAGACAGGTTTGATTTCAGCACTTTTAATCCTTACTCAGAGAGGCACAGTACACTTTACAGGGCTAACTCCTCCTCTCTCCTCCTCCTCTTCCTCTCTTCCTCCTCCTCTATGCGTGTGCCCATGGACTGTTCGGAGGTGGGCTCTGCTACTTGACACAACCACACATTAATACATTCATTCAGTCAATCACAAGCACATTACCGTCTGCTAATATTGCTCCCTGATATGACTCAGACTTAGGAACTTAATTAACGGGTTGGGGAATTCATTAAAGGTTCACTATGCAACTTTTCTCTTGGTGGCGGGGGTTTGCCTGGAATGTTCCACAGTATGGCATTAATGTATCTATGTTGCAGTTATTCAAATACAGGTGTTTTTATTGCTTAAAATTTTAATGCCATATTGTACATTCTAGACAAAATAACATCCATGGAGACAAGCGGAAGTATATTCCCCATTCATTTTTCCCATAGACTTTCTGAAAAAGCTCAAGACTAACCAGCTCTGTGGTAACTAATGACCACAAGACCTATCATTTTATTTAAAATCTGTTTCTGGAACTTTATAAACCGCCGCACTATTAAAACATTTAGCAGAATCTTGTGTTTTAACTGCTTTTTGGTCTTAAATCAACCGCGTTTTGAATATAAGTTACCACATGGCTGGTTAGCCTCCACGATGCCCTTGAACTCAATATTACATACTTAATATTTGAATTTTTAAAAAAATCTGTAGGAAAAAAGAATGAAAAATTTACTTCCGGAACCAGAGTCGACTTCGAAGTGAGTGGAACTGTTGAGCTCCAGAGTATGTGAATTCAAAATAGTGCCAATTTACGCATTTATATTAAAAACATATTATTTGTTGTTAAAATGGTTATATAATTGCATTGATTGATTTATTTTCAATTAGTTTTCTTTTAATTTATTTTTGAACAAGCCTTATTTGCTCATATTTGGACAACAATATTAGAGTACAGTACATTCATTCACACATAACCACCTATAGTCACACATTGACCCCGCCCACGTAGCTTTAGCCCCGCCTCTTCCTACACTTCCTACTGGAACAAAATGGAACATTGTGATTGGTTGAGCCTCAATGACACCTGTGAGGTAGATTTCTTTCTCCAGTCATATCAAAACAAACAAATAAATCTAAAAACCTCCGCCATGTTTGAACTGTCTCGTGCACAGCCACAGTCCTCAGAGGGATAGGCTGTGTTCACGTCATTTTAAAGAGCTGTTATTTTGTGGTTTATTTTGTAATTACTGAGTATTAGCATAAAACAAGATTTATATATTTGACAAATTATACACATAAAACTTTATTACTCCTGTAGGCCTAATTGTGACAAAACCTCCAACTGCCTCTGTGCACAACGGTGACTGATTAGCTCACTGTTAGCTCACCGTTAGCATCAATACTTTTTATATTAATTGTTGTATCTCTATGAGATTTTTGCTGAGTCATGCTAAGATTAACACATACTTAAAGATTGCGCCATGGACAGTGAGAATAGGGTGGATTTCACTGACAGCACGTTAAAGACTTTAGAATTAGGCGAATACTTTAGTGTGTTTGTAAAGTTGGGTCTTTTGGTGTCTCAATGCTAACGCTAATGCTAATTTTGAGGCATCATATGTATGAAAATAACGCTACAAACTGATGTAATCTACAGATAAAAACATTGGGTAGTCTAGATTTTATATATTTATTTATTTGGGTGTTTTATATTTGCATTTTAATAAAAGTTAGCATTAGCTTTGAGACACAGTGGGCTAGCTAGCGTGCTGCTGTGCCTATGCCTGAGGAATTTGGCGAGCACTTGATTTCCCACAGTGACCTGACCTGCAGAAGCCAGATGGATATGTGTAGCTTTATGGTTTAGATTCTACATATTATGAGTCTAGGAGCTCTCACTGCTAATGATAAAGTCAAATCACTGCTAATCAATAAAGTTGTTTCAAAATGGATCCTTGTAAATTTGTCAAGTGAATATTATGATATTGATATATTATGATAATATTATTAGTGCTGCCCATAAGGTAACAATGACCAGGGAACCAGTGGGCAAAAATAGTTCAAATCCTGTTCATATTTGTCCCTCACACAGATGTATGTAGTGCAGACAGTAAACAGAGCATTAAATCGTAACTATAACATAAGATCATTTGAGATGAACCCAGCCTATGCTCTGAGCTGCCCCGTAGAGCCCCGTAGAGCCCCGTAGAGCCCCGTAGAGGCCCATAGAGCCCCATAGAGCCCCGTAGAGCCCCGTAGAGCCCCATAGAGCCCCGTAGAGCCCCGTAGAGCCCCATAGAGCCCCGTAGAGCCCCGTAGAGCCCCATAGAGCCCCGTAGAGCCCCGTAGAGCCCCATAGAGCCCCGTAGAGCCCCGTAGAGCCCCGTAGAGGCCCGTAGAGGCCCATAGAGGCCCGTAGAGCCCCGTAGAGGCCCGTAGAGCCCCGTAGAGCCCCATAGAGCGGACCTGAGGCTGCAATAGAAAAGTGATGAGTCGCAGATGGACAACGTGACAGTGTTTCTTTAGATGATGTTTTAGACATGCCTCAGCAGACACTTTCACACTTAAACTGAAAAGATACTGAAAAGATACAACACAGACCAGGTTAGGTTTCAGTCAAGCAGGTTCAGCAAACTTCAGATTTGAACTTGGTGAATCATTTTGTCCTCTTAAACTTTTTGTATTTTTTCATAAAACATATTTTAAATAAATGTCTATGAACAGTAGCCTATATCCCTCCTCAGGTCACACATTTTTAATTCAGACTGCTTGAATTATTAGTATTGATCAGATAATATTTATTTAATAAAGGTAGTTATAGAAATCTGGTTTAGTTAAAGGTACAGTATGTAGCTTTTTGTAGGTGGAACGCCATCTGTATGATTCCATAGAAATACAAAATTAAAGCATACTTCGGAACATTCTCCATGGATATAGATACGTTTTATGCCATTCTGTCGAAGATTATAGCCATATAGGCCCTCCCCAGGCCAAATACAAGTCAGGTTTGTGGAGATGCAAGCCCGCTCCAAGTTAGTTTTTTAAGTTTCTTCATGATATAAACACAACCAAAATGAAAAAAATGGGCTAAAATGTTACATACTGTAGCTTTAACTATTTGAGTGAATCAATCTATCCATCTATTCACCATTTGTTTTTCAATGTGTTACTAATAATTTACAATAGTAAAATCTTTTATCTAGTTTTCAAATTTGACAAAATTTTAAAACATTCTTACAATAGTTTGCTGTAAATGTGCTTGTTGAAACAGAACTTGGAGATATACAGTCACAATAAAATAAACAAACAGGAAATGAACACGACACATTGCATAAGTGACACAGCTTCAGACGACACTACTGTGAGAAACTGTGGAGCTACAGCTGATCTCCCCTCATCCCTTGTTCCCCCAGCCCCACACAAAGTGCACTCGTATTCCTTTCCTCTAATAACTTACATGTTTAATTACACACAGATTGTCATAGTTTTGCTTAAAGCTGCACAGTAATGCTACGCCCACAGTTTCCTTTTGGCACTTTTTTCCTACAAACTAAAAGCCTATGATTGAAGTGATAAAATATAACTTATTAAAATGAAGTGGAATTGATGCTATACAATTGTGTCTTCTTAAACGTGACTCCAAACTCCAAAACAAATGCTCAAAATTCAGTGCACAATTTTTACAATTTTAGGGTGAGAATAAGAAAATAAATTATGCTAAATGTGTTTTAGATTATCCATACGCCATCTTTGACGGCGGGTGATAAACTATTTAATTGAAAAAATCTAAGAGCGCTAGCAAAACAACGCGCGTATTAAAAGCTCTTACAAGCTATGCTACGATATGGCTATTTCTCCAAATATAAATGACAGTTTATGAATTTTGAAATGGTATTTAAAATATAGTACCATCATTGTGCTTCTATAGGTTCTTAAATTGAATACAACCATGACAACCATGTCACTTCCAGGTCCATCAACCATTGAAAACAATGAACATGTTTACAATTTCCTCTCTTTTAAGTGACGTTAAAAAGAGATTGCAGTCGTTTAAAGCTAACAAGGTTATAAGCATGGCTCTATGGTTAAAACTGTGACAGCAAGTGTACGAGGGAGGTTGAGGTAAGAAGCTAGGCTAGGCTAGCTAGCATTAGCAGTGACCGGCAGTTAGTGAGATATACACAGTGATAATCGTATGTTATGCCAAACTTTTACAACATTTACATATTTAATACAGTTTGTGGTTAAACATACACATTTGAGTTAATTGTGTCTTGTTTGATGAATAAGGAATAAAAACAGGGCTAGAAATCAGCTGTGAAGTTACTGGTTGGACCTGGAAGTGACATCTCTTTACAACTCTCTATATATTGTGTTCTGGGCTAAACTGGAACTAGCTTAAATGTATATAAATTGAAAACAGAGCTTCCAAAAATGTAGACATCTAAATTCTTATGAGTTCTAATAGTCTTCACAATTTAGTGTCTCAAACAGTCCATCTAACAGCCTTCTTCTGGTCGTCATCTCCAACAGTTTGAACAAGAACACACAAGGATAAAACATTGAACAATGAATGAACCATGAATGAAAAGTATAAAGTGTCTCTAAGCTCTACTGCGGTGTGTGGGGAGCAGAGGCCCGGCGAGGACACACCCAATGCCCTGAAAGAGGTCCGTGTGTCAATCAAAAGGAGTGGTCCCGCCTCCAGAAAAGCCTCGCTCCCAGCCCCTGTCCGCAGGTGGAGCAGTTTCCATGGGAACGGCCCATGCGAGCAGGCCGGGTGGTGCGGTTTAGGAGTAGATGGTGATGACTTCACGGCCTCCTCCTCGCACCAGCAGCACACGGTTCAGACCCTCCAAAAGAACCTCCAGGAACTCCATGTCTGAGCAGCCGAGTCAGGGAACATGGTAAAGATTTTTGACTTGCTTTATAGTTAATGACTCTAATTACTGGGTCTATCCACATGAAATAAAAGCTGGTTCAACGCCTTCCCCGTCAGTATAAATAAACAAAAGTGAAATTATTTTTTTATAACTTCAGAAATCGGTGCCATTATTCTACCTCAAAAGGCTCATTGTTGTCAGTTGAAAGGACTTGAAGCCGTGGGATTAATATGGCAGGTTTGTGGAGCCAATCCCAAACAAATCATGCTAAGGTTCAACATGACCATAAGTTTAGATATTTCTTTCAAAAATAGTAAATCTTGTCCAGGCCTCAAATAAATGCATCCCTGTTCTGATATTCTGAACACACTGTTGAAGGACAGAAGCTGAATGCTCAGAATTATGTAGTACAATCTGCTAATGAAGATCTGTGTGTTTTTAATACTGACCTCAGAGCTGCTCCAGTCGTTTCTTCACTGAAACACTAGTTGGTTTTAAACAGTTTGCAATGGTTATTCCTCACTTACCTTATGCGTTCCAAGCATCCAAATTATTCACTGCGATCATATTTTAAGAGCTTTTCACAACTTTTAGAGTCCAGAGCAGAGTTTTCCGATCACGGTAAAGCTAACAACAATTAGCATGCTAACCACGCACTTCCTGATTGTGATGTGATTCCTTATTCTCCAGCAACAAAAACCTAATTAGATACAGACAGTACACATGTGAATGATACACAGACTTATTTTGACCTCAAGAAGTTAATCTCGAGTTAAGTTAAATTAAAAAAAGGTTCAGAGACTAAGTAACAAGAATGTAACTTTGTCCATTCAAAGTACAGTTAGCCCCTGTGCCACAGTATGTAAAGGATACAGTTCTCATCCCCTCCACGGTTCTTGGGAGGCCCAGGCATGTTGAGCAGCACTAGGTGGGCTCCTTGGGACTTGTTGACCACCACCTCGTTCAGTTTGACGGCCGTGTGCATGCGCCGCACGTTGGACTGGTTTCTATGGAGACGCAGAGTCAGGGCACAGGTACACGACATGAGAGAGGAGAGACCACCACCATCACAATGCTAGTCACAGTACAGGAGTGTGCGGAGCCTTATTCACTATGTTATAAAAAATACATTTAATTGTTTCAGAGTTTAATGTGAAAGATTTAGGACCAATGTAAAACTTTCACCAAATGAAAATATCTTGGAGCTTAACATCTGTAGACAGTGTGTAGTAATTCATACAATACTGAATAAGGCTCAATATCTGTTGTAATTCAACATTTTGTAGCTGAACAGCAAATTTGGCAAAGAGACATGATTTTCAAAACTTTTCAACATATGATTAAAAAATGCTGCAGCCTTCTCAGAACTGGTAATGCTAAACATCAAGAATGCAACATTTATACATTTGTCTAAGAAATTGTTATGTGAAAATGTTGTCTCTTGTGCTCAGGTTAGTACAAAAGGTAAAGACATGAATGACACATAAAGCCAAACAAAACTCTGCTTTCTTGGAGCCAATAGCAAAGTGAGTCCAAATTCCTTTAACATGTTCTGTAAGTTGTGCTATGGCTTTGGGTGGTAGGGCTGGGCCATATGGCATGGTGGAGATCTCTACTGACCACCAGAGGGCGGTGCTGAAAGCATTGAATGATTCCCTGTGTATCTGTGAG
Source organism: Periophthalmodon schlosseri (assembly GCA_000787095.1). NCBI lineage: Eukaryota > Metazoa > Chordata > Actinopteri > Gobiiformes > Gobiidae > Periophthalmodon > Periophthalmodon schlosseri. Next base: position 49,960 of record KN474433.1, read on the forward strand.
GGGAACATTAACCTGTGTGGTATTAACCTTGCACAGCATATTTCGTGATATTTATGAGTTCACAAACTCACGAGAATATGTTCAGAAGGCAAGCGCTTTATGCATTTGTGGACAGGGAACAAAAGTTTGATTTCTTAACTTGTTCTGCTGTTGTGATGCTTTGACCAATCAGATTCAAATATTCATCATGACCTTCCACATTTCCCCACTCAATTTCAGTGAGAGCTGTTCCAGATTGATAAATGTGTAGAACTCAATTCAGATATATCAGTCTGGCGTGGGCTTGGTTAGTGTGTTATACCAGGTGAAAGCAGAATTTTGCTCATGTGTTTGGTGCAATGAAAGACAAAAGTGTAAAAGCAGCAGAGCTTAGACATGTGCAGTTTGGAGCATGCAGTGAAACATGCGGACAGCTCAACAGTGACATCCACCCCAGGGTACACACTATTTCACATTGGAAAAAAAAAATTGCTACTTTTTGCAGCATTGTAATGCAGATCTTTAAAAATCTGAAACCTAAGAATATGAAAATTGCCTTTTAGCTAGAAGACTTATTTGCACTATACAGTAATAGTATGGTGATGAGGTGAAAATAGCAAGTAACTTGTACAACCAGAGATTAGGGTTGTCAAAAGTATCTAAGCAATACTAATACTAAACTAGTATCAGAATGAGATAGTCTCTTGAAGTATTGATACTAAAAGAAACACATTTACATGGCAAAATGTGACCTTTCCAGGACAGTTTCAGAATGAGCTTGTGCTCAAATTACCACTTTAGTTACCAAGCTATTCCCATGCCATTACAGTGCTGTACAGTATATAAAGTGCTCCCAGTGGATGTCCTTGTGGGGGTCATAGGTCGTGTACTGTTGAGCTGCACACACATATAGACATGAGTTGGACATGAGGCAACACTACTGTAAAGAGGATGACTTACAGGCTCTCCCACTCTCTGCAACAAGAAATAGGACAGAACAAACAGCCTTAGTGCTACAACCAGCTTCAGCCCTCATGCTTACTGCCCCACTCACCCACTGCCCCATAAGAGTACCCTACAGTCCCATACAGCACCCCCATATACACGCCCACAGTCTCTGGAGCCTTTGCAGCTCAAGTCCCTGCTGTAACAAATTAACTCAACATGTTAACATAGGTTTAGTAGTAGGTAAAAAAGGATGGTTGTCATCTTCTGTTCCTATGGAGAATTGTTTTATCCCATATATTAAAGGTTCACTATGTATCTTTTCTGGTGAAGAGTGCACCACTTGATCATCTTTATTAAGTTGTTGCTGTGCCTGGAATGTTCCACAGTATGGCAATATACTTATCTATTTCAATGTCTTTCAATGTATTTGCCATCAAAACACCTGTAATTAAATGCAAGTTAAACAAGTGGCCATATTGTGGAACATTCTAGGCAAAGCAGTAACATCTCCATGGACACAAACAGGTTCAGAACAGGAAAAGTTACATAGTGCAGCTTTAAAAAATTGATGAATTGGTCCATTTAATTTTATAGTACAATATGTATTAGTACATTGTATCAGAACTGTATGGATTAAGAAGATAGTGTAATAATAAATAATAAGTAATAAAGATATCTACCAAACATTTCAAATTTCTACTTGACCACTTAACTCAGTACAGCAGGTGCAATGACAAATCTTGGGTTGTCAATAAATATTTTTTAAACAGGGGGCATAAGTCGACTCTCCATTTGTTAACACCTGACTGACAAAAAACCCCTTAATATTATGTATTACGTGTGTAGATTATTGGGAGTGTGGTGGACAGGGCAGGTGCAGACAGGTACAGACAGGTGATGAGTTAGTCTGACACAGTGACTCTGGACATGCACTGGACCAGAAGGGCCCTCCGCACATGCACTAACTAACACAGTCAGAGTGTACACACCATGCACCTGTCTCATGTAGACCTCAAATATTTACTCTGTGTACCAAGATTGTAATCAGATTTATGGTTTATTTATTGCGATTTGACTGAAATATGAATTGAAAAATGAATACATGGATACCATGCATTTTAAAGTAAAAAAAGCTAACCAGGTAGCTATGTGTTTTAATTATGGATACCTAGAGTCTAAAACAGTCCAAATCATTTACACTAATGGCACTTTCCGTTTCAGTAACATTTTCCATTTTGAGGACTTTTGACTATTCAAAAGATATTTTGATTAATTTTGATTGATGCTAATTACTTTGTCGCAATTTTTATCACTTAAAACCTAATAGAATTCAATGAAAGGTCCTATATTATACTAAATTGACCTTTTGACCTCATGCATGTTTGAGTAGTACAATGTCTTTAAGAGGTTACTGAAGGAAGATGGGTCCTGACAATGCGTCCTGACTGAATACTACTCTGTGAGTATACTGTGAGTACACTGTGAGTATAGTAGTGATGTGTGTGTGTTGGGCGTACGGCTTCATGTTGAACAGGCCCCCCACGGCCACACTGGCGTTACACTCGCGGTGCCTCCTCTCGGTGAACAATATGAGTATAGTGTAAGTACAGTGTGAGTATACTGTAAGTATAGTAGTGGTGTGTGTGTGTGTGTGTGTTGTGCGTACGGCTTCATGTTGAACAGGTCCCTCACGGCCACATTGGCGTTACACTCGCGGTGCCTCCTCTCGGTGAACAGCTTGTCTTTGGTCCAGGTCATGTGCACACGCTCTGGAGCTGCGTCCGCCTTGTCGTTTATTGCAGTGTGGGACGCTGTGTTTCTGTCATGGATCAGCTGGGCCTAAAGGGCAAATGGAGAACAGGTAAGACAAACTGGTTGTATTTTAAAGGGATATGTAGATCAATGTGCTCCAAAAATGTATCTGAAACTAAAATAAATGAAATCCTTGATTTTCTGTGAGATTACCATTTCTGAATGGCTATGCAAGTTTGCAGCATATAGGCCAATATAAATCATTGAGCAAGACAAAAATGTTTTAAATAAATAAATAAAATCCCAAAAAAATCAACATGGAACTATTGGAAAGTGCTGAAACTATGAAACTACTAACAAATGATAAAACATGATGAAAAAACAAACCATAGAAACAGTTTACATAAAGCGCCTTTCAATAGCACATACATTTAATACAGACAAAAGTTCTGTTGTAGCACAGATAAGAGCACATGCCATGCACAGGTCTGATACAACATGCATGTGCCTCCCTGAAGCAGGAGCAGTGCACAAGAGGAGGCGTGACTTAACTTGGGTAGACATGATTCAGTGAAATAGTACATCATTTTTCATACAAAAAACAGATAAATGAAATAAAATAAAACACATAAATGTGGGGTTGGTCTAGTCTAGACAAAGTGGCAAATCTTCAAGAGTGACAGAGTTGACCAAACACATGCGCAGGTAGAACAGTGGTGCGAGTTTGACATGGAAGGCTGCGTGAGGAGGAGGAGGTCTGAGGAGATCTGAGGAGGTCTGAGGAGAGGAGCAGAGGGTGGGACTGGCTCATTCACACAGCTCCTCTCAATGACACATGAACCTGTCCTTCAGAGGGAGTGATGGAGTCTGCAGTGGTCTGTGGTAGAACATGTTGTACAGCTACTTCCATAAGAGGTTTCAACCCTGTCAAAACTATAGGGATGTCCTAAATATTGCAACATTTTGAGTCACAATACTGGTATTGATACTCTGATACCAGTATTGTGACATTTTGATGTCTTCATGCATATTATGAGGCAGCATTGTTGCAGGATTTAAATTTTTCAATTTTTCAACAGTGGGCCAAAGTACCAAAGTATCAATGCTTCCAGTGTGAGTCATTCAGAATCAATACCAGTCTGAGTGTTCAGAAAGTGTCCATACTAGCTTGTGTGTCTTCTTTCATGAACTTATCCAAACAGACAACTTATCCTAATTAGAATTTTGTAGAAAACTTTCAGAGTCAGTCTTGATATCAGTATAGAGATATATATCATATTGTGACATGTGAACCATGTTGTATCATATTACCATATGGTATCACCACATTAGAGGCAATGCACACCCCTAATAACACTCTGTATTCTTCACTCACAGATGGTGCTAACAGCACCAACTAATCAACAGGTGAAAAGACAGCACTGGATGCTGTTTGATAAGAGGAGATAAGAGAAGTCATACACTTTGCTCAAAAATAAATGAATATATAAATATAGCCTGGTGTCCACTCCACAATTGTTTTCGCCTGATAAGATTTTGGATGTCACGCTACACAACGTGAGGAATTTAATTCATATGACAGCACACATGCACACTGTGCAATGGTGCACATGATTAGTTGTAGCTGTGGCCAAAGTTTGTCTTAGTGAATATCAGGTTTAGGCTCCATGTGGGAAAGTCACCGAAGTTGTACCCATTAGCTAAGTGCTACACGATAGCCGTGTTTCCACATTTGTAAAAGTTATTGAATGTAAGGGAAAAGGGAAGAGATCCTGATCACAGTAGAGCTCTTTTGCTGTTACTTTAATGAAGTGTTTAGCACTTGTATTTACTGTTGGTCACATGTTTGACTGAGATTGCTCATAGGGCTCACTCTGCAACAAAGAATCCAAAATATCAGACTCTTTATGTAAATCACAGCAAAGACCCACAACTCACGGGGCTTCCTCTGAGAGTGGACATGTGCGTGGGTCATTGAGAGATCTGAGTGACTAGGTGGTGATGGCCGCTCTACCTCGTCCTCCTGGTTGTCGTCTGCAGTAGAGGAGTGCCGGCTCTGGCTCTGGCTGGAGCTCTCTGCTGCCACCTGGTGCTTCCTCCGGATGGAGCTACGAGACTCATCTGTGATACTTTGAATCTGAGGTCCAAGGCGTTTGCAGGTCAACAAGGAAAGGCCTGTTTAGCTCACTGACGAAGCTTCTTATACATCTCAAAACAGATTTCCCTATCTATTACCATCAAGATAAACAACTGCTAGTCTAAAGTAACACTAGCACACTTACTGTAACAAAGGCTTAACCAGCAATTCACAGTACTACTGAGACTGAACCATGCCTAAATCTATAAACTTTACAAAACTAGGTTTGGACCTGGTTTAGTCCACATTTAGGCCAAGTATAAACCAAGATTAAACTAGTCTAAGAAAGAACTAAACCCCAGAAGCAAATCGAGAACCCCTCCTTTAAACAAGAGGTTCTATTTCATCTTTCTAGAAGGAGTTTCTATCATGTGGATGAACAGTTAGTTTGTTCTAATGTCAAACCCAATCCAGTCATTTACAAACCACCTACTGAAGCAAATGAACCAATGTGTGTGTATCTCCCTCTCTCTTTCTCAGTGTGTATGTGCTTACCTCTCTCACTATGTACAGTATGTGTGTGTGTACCTCTCGCTCTCTCTCGGTACGAGAGAGTTGCATTTGCTTGAGCATCTGTGAGCGCTGCTCCATCACCAGGGTCTTCTCATAGGTGAAGGCTGAGATGTCGTTATCGTGCTGTGGAGGTTGAGACAACATTTTAGTAACATACATCACACGTAAAGTTGATTCTTAGTTAGAACCCTTCTCCAGTTCTCAACAGAAGGATTAAGGTACTGTGTAATTTATGTGATACCCACCAGACACCGGAGAAATGCTCCACACAGTCTTGGACTTTCTTGTTACGAGGTGACAGTGCTAACCACCAAGCCATGTTGTCCTGTAGTTCTTAGCTTTTCATTCATAAGTTTCTTAAGTGCCAAATAGTGTTAGTACTTAGCACGTACCATCTCCACCACTTCCACCTCTGCGTCCAGCCTCAGGTGGTACAGGAACATCTGTAGGTCCTTCTTCATCTGGATGCTGTTGTCATCCAGCTGGGCCACTGTGAAGATGCGCATCTTGCACTTCCTCCAAACCTGCTCCAGGGAACAAGAGGTCAAACAGAACATATGAGCTTTGAAGCTTTATAGTAGGGTTCTAACACATAGCAGTGAGAGGTAGACCTTGTGCTGGCGCAGGAGGAAGGGCAGCAGCATGAGCATGCCTCCATCGTGCACCACCCACCACACATCGATGGTGCCCTCCCCCAGACGCTCCTGGTTCGTGGGGAAACTGTCCACGTTTTTGGCCACCAGCAGAGCGTGATGTGTCGCTGTGGTCTCACGAATAGTCTCTGCAAACACACACACATTTTATACCATGATGTACTGAATAAATACACTATAATATTCTATTCAAGTTAGTATGTTTTTATTACTTTGTTCTAGTTCTATAACAAGTAGGGATGGGCAATATACCGGTTCTAGTATCGGTATCAGCTGATATTGATCTTTTTTGGTCAATACTGATATTTTTCACACATCCCCAGTCTCTTTGTAATCTTGCATAGCAAGATGGATTCTCATGATATTTGTGAGTTCACAAACTCACGACAACCGATTTTTGACATACTTTCACTGTAAGGTTCAAATCCGTCCAGCAGTGGGCAGACCAATCACAGAGCAGCATTGAGGTTTGTGCAGAAGCCAAAGATGAAGCGCCCAAACAAACCAAAACAAACATGGCGACGCCGGCAGATGTACTTCAGCCTATTTTAGTGAAAATACAGACTATTTGGTGAAAAACGTGCAGAGAAGGGAAACACTTAATGCGTTTGTGGACAGGGAAATATTCGCCATGATGTTCCATGTTTCCCCGATCACTTTCAGTGAGAGTCATTCCAGACTGATGTGTAAAACAATGTGTAACAACAATTCAGAGAGACATACATATGAATCTGGAATCAGGTTGTCCTCAGTGCATCAGATCTGTCTTTTTGAACAATTATTTTATATCCCAGATAAATACATTGTGTTATTATTTTTACAAAAGTGAGCTTAATTTGTGATATTTACTTCGAGTTAAATATTACAATAAATTTGTGGGCCTTGTTATAGATTTTAAAAGCTAAATATCAGTATTGGCAAATATTGGTTATTGGTCACAGCAGTATGCCAAATATTGGATATAGGTATCGACTCAAAAAAAAATAAAAATAAAATAAAATAAATAAAAATAATAATAATAAAAGAAAAAAAGAAAAATCTTATAAAAATATATTGACCCATCCCTAATAACAAGTTGTAAAAACAGTTCAATTTCAGAGCCCTAGCCTCACTGGTTGTTCGTTCGACTTGTCCCAGTGCTGTACCTATGAAATTCTTCCAGGACTGGGGGTCGTTGGCCTGCTTCCATGTCCCGGGCCAGGCCATGAGGACAGTGTTGTGCTTCATGCCCCCCAGGCCTGCAGACTGGATCAGGTGTGACACTCCGTCGCGCAGGTTTGACGACACCACCACATGACAGAAGCCTTTGGTGCGCTCGGTGGACATGCACGCCTTGATATTCTGCACAAAACAAAACATTACAGTGCAGGTCAGTCAGATGTTCTGCTGGTGGTTAATTCATGTACAAAATGCATGTAAAATTCAAAGTCTGAAGACAAATGCAAATAAGGCAGAATGACAGACACGTCAACACCAATCTAATCTTGATCAATAGATGGCAGTATACTATTATAATTTAACTCAAACATGCTTTAGCTCCTTGTTTTTCAGCCAGTGTGCTAGGGAACACTACTGTGCAGTGCCAGATGCGCCTTTAACCAGTTCACATAGTTAAAGAGGGGGTATTTTACTTCTATGGAGTATTAACTCCTAACACATAACATATTTAGATCACCATGTTACCTTTTATTGTTTCGAAAATGCTATATTCACCAAAAACAACATATTAACATGTTTTATAAGTTTCACTTTTGTTTTTAATGCTCCGAGTCTTCCTCCCTTTGCTCTCTGCATTAAGTCACTCCCCCTTCAGAGCGCTATCACAACACAATCAGTGTGCATCCTGCTAATGAAACTACTGCACATCGCATCAAGTTTGTCAAGTTCCTGTGTACTGTTTTGTATCCTGTTTTTGTTTTATTTATGGAGAATTGTTGTGTGGGAGCGCTGGTTTTTATCCTGTTTTTGTTTTATTTATGGAGAATTGTTGTGTGGGAGCGTGGGTGACGTAGGCTTGTGGGCGGAGCATTGCACAGAATCTTATAGTTAACTGTAAAAAGGGTTCGAATAGTGCCCTAGAGAGATCGCTAAAATACTCAAACATACATGGATGACATCTAAAACCTCTTCAGGCATGTTTTTGATGAGTGAACATTATAACCTGGTAGAACCAAAAAAAAAAAAAGATTTTAGATAATACCCCCTCTTTAATATGTGTAACGTCTGAGCTCCCCCACAGTGGAGTGTTTTAAATCTCGTCTTAAGACCCACATTTATTCTGTTTTTTTAAGATTGCATGAACTGTGTGGTCCACTGTGTTTTTTATTTATTTGAATTTACTGCTATTTCATGGTTTTATGCTTTTGCTTTTATTTGATTTGACTGGTTTTACAGTTTCTGTTTTTGTACTGGTGATAAGATTAGTAAAATCAAATTAAGCATTTATACCTTTTTTTGTTTTTTATTGTTCCCTGTCACTATGCAGCACTTTGGAAAGGTTTTGTTTATCAAATGTGCTACATAAATATAGTAGGTTTGGATTTGAATTTAATACTTTGCCATTTTGGACTGCACTGAGCAAACTTCTGAACTGGAAAAGGCATAAAAACTAAATTTAAAGGGCCCATATTACGCTATTTTCTGATCTATCTAATAATGTTTTCTCATTAAAAACACACCTGGAGTTGTGTTTTGTTTCATTCACGTTTAACACACAAACCCTGCATATTTAGGCTGAGTTCTCCTCTCAAACAGAAAACACTCTGTTCCACCTTGTGATGTCATGTAGTAATACAGGAAGTGCTCTACTGTGTTTTAAACTCCACACACCTTCACTAGAATAATTTGGATAATTTCAGCCTTGGAATTTCCAAACTTTACTGAACTAAAGGTAAAAAGGTAGCTGTTAATTTGAAAACTACCACTTCATGACATCATAAGGTGGAGCAGAGTATTTGAAATGTAGATAGACTAATAATAAAGGGTTACTCAAACATGTGTGAACAAAACAACTCTGAGTCTTGTGAGCTTTAAGCTATGTTCTCAAAAAATATACCCAATTTTGCATAATACAAGACCTTTAAGAGACAAACACAGTGACACAGATATTATATTTACATATATTTTTTCCTAATTGGAGTACATTGATAACAGACTCTATGGTAATGTTACAGTGTATGGAGTGAAGTGGCATCTTTTCAACAAAAAGGTGTGCTGCCACGCAAAATAGTTGAAAAACTGTTCTAGACTGACACAGTGACTGAAGTTTCAGTGAGCAGCAGTGACCTGTGCTTGGTTACCTCTAATAAGACATTGTCACTTCTAAATGTGAACAGGCAAGCTTTTTTGAGAGGTGAACCTTCAATTTAAATATACTATTTTAAACATTGTCAGTCTGCCTTAGGTTTGTCAAAAGTATTGAAAATCAGATACTAATTGATAATAATATTAGTATCAAAACTAGATACTCATCTGAACAAGTATCGATACTAAAAAAGACATAGGACAGAAATGAACCTTCCCTGAACAGCTTTAGAATGATCTTGAGCTGTATCAGAACAAGTATAAGACACATAGACTAGTACACGCCCATGGACCACTATGGAACCTACTGGACGATAGAGGGATTACACAGGTATAAGGCCACACGATAGAGGGATACACAGGTATAAGGCCACATGGTACTATGAAAGAAAGTACTATTACTTAATGTTGAAAATTACATTCTATTGTCTAAATAAAGAGTGTTTTTATTATCATTGTGGCATCGGAATTGGTACTGAGTATTGAGTCTATTTGCTAGTATCAAAATCGAGTAGGAAATTTTAGTATGGCGACAACGCTAATCTGCCTGGATGAGTGCAGACTTCCCAGACAGCAAAAGAGCATGCATGTGTACTGGATCTGTACCTGCTCAGCTCTCCTGGCCTCTGCGTCCTTGGTGAGGTAGGTGCCCTCCAGGACGTTGGCCACGATGGTGAGACCTTTTCCTGCCTTGAGCTGTGTGGTGAAGGACAGGAGGCGTGGGTGTTTTACGCTCTGGTCTGAGTCCAGGTTTAGAAGCACCAGCACCTGAGGCCTGAACACACACAAGCAAAAATATCAACGTGTTCTCTTACAACAGTTCAGTTCTACTCTGTTGAACACCATTTATTAATACTTCTTATCAAATACATAAAATCGTTTCAAGAGCGTATACTTTGAATTAGGGCTAGACAATTAATCAAATTTGAAAGAACACAATTAGCAAATCGCAAAGCTGCAATTTTTGAAGTACCAGTCCTGCACATACAGCAAAATATCCTGTCTTATTCTGCACAAAAACTGCTAACCCTGTAGTTTAGATCTGTACAAACATGTTCTGAAATGTGATTCTCGTATTAGTTTGTCAGTTCACATTTCAGTCTTTTTGTCAATTCTCCTGGACGCGATTAAAATATGAACAAAATCCTATTATTAATACAACAAATCGCAATCATAAAGCTCATCAAAAAAAATCACAACTTGATATTTTTTCCCCAAATTGTTCCGCCTTAATTGTGAGTGATACAGTTGGGTCTTTTTAATAGAGACGTCTACAGCCAATCTTCTGTCAGTAAAAGCATGTAGTTTGGAGCAGACAGAAGAATTTGGAAGAAATTTGACATTTTTTGTATTAAATGATTGATTAAATGATTAAAAGTCTGTTGTGTTTATGTTCATGAAATCAAACTGAAAGCTCTTTTTTATTTTGTTTTGAAAAGAAAAAAAATGACACAGAATCAAAAAACAACAATATGAGGAGGCAAATCATGATTCATTTTTTTGCCATATCGCCCAGGTCTCTTTTAATGCATTATTTTTTTCCATTCTACTTACTCATATATTGCCAGAGTAAAAAAAGTTGATCTGTTTGCACTCTATTCAGCATCTGTCAGATTAAATCAGTAGAATAACCCTAATTGCGCCTTTCCCATTTGATCCGACTAACAGTGAAGAGACAGAGATAGACACAGGCATACCTCCAGTTCTTGGTGTGTGGCGGAGCGTCTTCCAGGCGAATGAGGGCATAGCGTGCTGCGTTCAAAGACAGGCCGCGGATCCCATCTCCCCACTCCTTCTCTGCCCTGGAAAGGAATAATGTGATTTATGAAGGTTTTAGAACACAAACCTTCTAACTCCTACAATGTCAAATTAATAAAAAATAGTTCTTCTTCTTCTTTTTAAGAGGATTTTTCTTGCACATAACTATCTTCTGCTAATTGTTTTCACAACCTTTAGCCTTTATTCAAACTGCTTAAAGGTGCTGTACCTGATTTTTACTGTCTTAAAAATGTGATTTCATTTTAAACAGTTTGCAGTGGTCCAAAGTTATTCCTCACTTACCTTATGCATTCCTAATTATTCACCAAGATTAGTTTATTAGGGCTTTTCGCAACCTTCAGAGACCAGTGCTGAGTTTTGCCTTGACGATTAAGTTAACAAACAACTAGTAGGCCAATGCGTTCTTCCTGATTATCTGACAATAAAATGGTTTATAATTAGATGCAGACAGTGCATTATTTTGACCTCAAGAGCTGCTTATACATATCTATACTATATATATCTCTTGTACAGTTTCTTTAACTTTAGCTTTAAGTTGTAAAAATGAACTGAAATAACAATGCTAACATGTTCAGGTAATATAAAGTCTGATTAGTGCACAATACGGAACCTTTAAAATCAGGATTGTAATTCCAAAATTAAACAAAAATTAGACATAAAATTATATAAAAAGAATGATAAATGCGTACCCTCTGTATTCTATGTACTTGTAGATGCAGCCTGCGATAGCCATAGCCACAATAGCGTAGTACCAGGAGGAGATGAACATGATGGCCAGACACAAGCTCATGCCCAGGAACGATAAGGTCCTGCATCACAACACATCAGATCCATCACAACATAGAACCATAGTGCAGGGTGACTGAGAAGAAAAGATTAGGATTAGAACCAAATCCACTGTTCTCAAACTCGGCACTAATCTGGGTAAAGATGTTTCACAGATTAGAGTTATTTATTCAATGCGGAGTAATATATCTGAAATAAGCAGATTAGGTGCATGATAATATTGTTGCTATAAGAACTCACCAGTGGTAGTATTTGAAGCGTGGTCTCCAGTTGGGTGTTCTCAGTAAAGTTTGAACTGCACAGGCCAGGTTGACGAACAGGTAGCACATGAGGAAAAACCTAAATGACAATATTTAGATCACCATGTTATGTTTTATTGTTTTTAAAATGATATATTCGCAGAAAACAACGTATTAAGATTTTTAGTTTTATAAGTTTCACTTTCATTTTTGATGCTCTGAGTCTCTCATCCGCGTTAAGTCAATCCCCCTTTAGAGCGCTATCACAATACAATCAGCATGCATCCCGCTAAAATACTGCACATCGCATCAGCTTTGTCAAGTTGCTGTGTGCTGTTTTGTGTCATGTGGGAGCATGGATGGCGTAGGCTTGTGGGCTGAGCACAGAATCTTATAGCTAACCGTAAGGAGGGTTTGAACAGGGCCTGGGAGAGCTCACTAAAATACTCAAGCGTGCATGAATGACGTCTAAAACCTCATCAGGCATGTTTTTGATGAGGGAACAATGTTATGACATGGTAGAAAGCTAAAAAAATAATATTTTGCATCATATTCCCTCTTTGAAGAACACATATTATGCATATTTTTTTTTAGCTTTTATCCATATTACAACATTCATCAAAAACATGTCTGGAGTTGTATTTCACGTCATTCACGCTGGTTTCAGTAATCCTGTTAAAAGTCCTTTGCCTTTGAGCCTCACAAAACACTGTTTGAAATTTCCTGTGACTGATGTCATAGATAGAGAGCCTGCGCAGTTTTTAAATCTATAAATTAATTGCCAGACTTGTTTTGCTATCAAATTGCGCTCATTACTTCTGTGTGCTTACATTAACATGTCCAGACAACCGCAGATTTTAATGTCTTTCTTAATCTGTAATGCACTTTGAATGACTCAATTTCGAAAGTAGGAAGTAGGTATTTAAATCTATCTAACCTGTTCCTAGCTCTAACAAACCCTCTGGCACATCACTAGTATGCACCTGCATGAGTTGTTGAAAAAGCTGTTCTACACCTGTGCTAGTGGCCAGACACTCTTGCACAGCCAATCAGCTCTCATCATACAATCATATAGTGACTCACAAGATTCTTTCTTACAAGTTTGCAATAGAAAAAATGTTTTCCAAATTAGATGTAGACATCTGATTGTAAAAATACACAGAAAGAACCAATTTATGAGAAAATAGTTGGTACTTCTGCTAGAGCCTGATCAGTTACATCTGTGGCACGTTACTGCAGTTATAGTTTTTGCCTGAAAAGTGTGAATTTTATAAAACACCCACTCGAGAATGTGTCTTTTGTTCCATCATAGTTGATATTAACACACAAGTGTCAAGTGTCTGGGGGATTTTTTTTTTTACGAAATCTATGCAAGTCCCTGCATTCTAGACCATTTCAGAAGATAAAGTAATACTTTGTACTGCAAATATGGTTATGTTTTTACTTCCCAGTAAATAATATTAAAACTGTTACAACAGTAAATGGACTCTTCACAAGAGAACCACACAAGACTGGGACTACCGCCACGGGTATTAGTTTATGAACTGGGTGTCCTATGTAGTTTTATTAGAGCAGGCCTATAAATAAAGAGAATGCACTAGCCATTTACTTCTAGCCTACTTTACTACTATTTAACCTGTTAACCTTAACCTTTTGAGTATATTCCCTGCTTATAGTTTTATCACCCTGCAGTGTGGACAGTGGCTCCTGAAAAATCCACAGTCCAAATCTTATATGGAGATCTGAACATATGCTTTTGTTGGTTTTGTAAGAGCTAGGCTACTGAGGCTATGTAGCCAGCTCATTGGTTATTCACGCATATGAACACTCCTCACATTGCAAGCATGCAAAATCTCTTTTATTGCACTTTGCTATAAATTCCTTGGTGAACATCAAAGCAATCGTTAAACACAGCACAGCAGCATTGGGCCAAACAGAGGCTGTAGCCACTTAGCTTCACGTTAGCACACTGCAAAAGTACTTTAAAATGTGAAGGGCAGACAAACAGAGCGAACATATTCACCTAATCGGTAAATGAAACCAATGGGAGCGTGCTGTCTGTTATAAATGGGGTTCTCGCTGTGTGGCCTCCACCCCCCATTTTATTTTTATTGCATATCTACACGATTCACATGAATGAGCCATTTCAAGATCAACACGGCGAATTTCGCTGAAAGGTGACAAATTTGCAGCATTGTATTCATCATTCCATCATACACCTAGCATCACATTAACTGGCCCGAGCCAGTAATAAAGTACTGGCGAGGGGCATTGTTTTTTGTTTGTTTATTATTATTATTGGCCATTACTGGTGAGGGCCAGGGCCACTGGCCACTCCAAGGACAATGCAAATCAGAGGCGGTCGCGATGAAGGCGGTCGCGATTCAAGGCTGGTCGCATTGCAAGCAATCACCATTCAGAGGCGGTTGTGATTCAGAGGCGGTCGTGATTCAGAGGCAGTCGTGATTCAGAGGCGGTCGTGATTCAGAGGCAGTCGTGATTCAGAGGCGGTCGTGATTCAGAGGCAGTCGTGATTCAGAGGCGGTCGTGATTCAGAGGCAGTCGTGATTCAGAGGCGGTCGTGATTCAGAGGCAGTCGTGATTCAGAGGCGGTCGTGATTCAGAGGCGGTCACGATAAAAATTTAGGGACGGTCGCGATGCAGGGGTGATTGTGATGCAGGCTACTACGATAAAGGTGTCTGCGATGCAGGGCAGATAGTGGACTGGGCAGCTGTCAAGAAGGGAGAATGACATGCCGGCGAGGTCGCAGAAAATCCAATGAGACCCATGCCCTATTTTGTACAGTTTGGCCTCTAGGGTCCTCCAAAGCTCCCGTTGTAAGTGAATTACACTCATTACACTCAATTACACTCAAATCATGCAATAGAGAGGGAAAGACCCACTAAACATGAACAGAAACGCACTAAAGTTGGCAGCGTGAACCAGCTCAGTGCTAACTTAATTCTCATAACAATATTTTACATGGTCCACACAAAATGGCTCTACAGCGCCACCCTTTAAGTGACCCCTATTGGATGAGAGAGACTTTGTCTTAGGCCAGTGAAATTCTTAGGAGTGATGGGACAAATGGGACAACCCTAAAACATAATTGGAGCAATACTCTATATCAAACAATAAGTCTACCGCCACTTTGATATACTTTTATATGAAACCAATCTAGTCCTAGGGTTTTGATCCAAATGAGCTCACACTCCACATGCCACATCTAGAGAAGTTGATCAATAGCTATCAATTTTTCTTAAATATTCATTACAGCTTTTGTGTAACAAGTTGTCAAAAAAAGTCTTTATTTCCTGTTTCTTTGATACCTGCTCACTGCCACAAGCATCAGCCTACAGAGCTAAAAATTTAACCAACAGTGCAAAATCAAAGCCTGAATAGAGCAGAGTAATAAGCACATAAGCAATGATGAATACAGCACCTCCTACAATATACATAAAAAGTAAAAAAATTATTTGGGCAGCGGTGTTTGTTTTTAGATGTGCTTTATAAATAAATTGAACTTGACTTGACTCCAGTCAAAAAAGTCAATTACACCAGAGGAGCTTCATGTATTATGTACGAGGTTGCTGATTCAATGCCCTGGACCACAACAGTTTAAGTCAATTGGCACACTTCACTATGGAAATAGGGTAAGAAGCAGATAGTGGCTTGGGCGCCAGTCAGGAAAGGAGAATGGCATGCGGGGCAGTTGCATACAGAGGCGGTTGCAATTCAGAGGCAATCACGATTTAGGGGATGTCGCAATTCAGGCGCTGTCGCAATTCAGAGGCGGTCGCTAGTC
>KN474433.1:65927-94441 GCA_000787095.1 Periophthalmodon schlosseri
AGTCCATGGTGGCCACACAGGAGGGACATGCGCATGGAGGAAAGGGCCATCACTAATTACTAAGTATTCCGACAGGGTTTTAACAGTTTAATACTCCAGGCAACACTTCTTGTTAAGAAAAAATCATAAACTTACATGGAGAGGATGGGGGCCACACTGTCCAGAGAGGCGATGAGAATGCCTATTTCACAGATGCCCGCGGTCAGCAGCAGAGCCCAGGTAGGTTCACCATTGGCTTTACCGTGACCAAACACCTAAAGAGGAGTTAGTTAAGTCATTGTGATGTTTTGGTCTTTTGTATTTCAAACTAAAAGCTCTGTTATCTGTGTGTCATTCCGACCTGTAAGAAAGGCACTATTCCGTCCCTGGCGATGGCCTGTAGCAGACGAGGGGCTCCGGTCAGACTCTGTAGCCCTGCCCCACAGCACGAGAAGAAGGAGCCGATGACAATGACCCAGGGAGAGGGCCAGGAGAGGGTGCCTATGACCAGATTCCCCTTCACTGAATCACCAAACCTGGGGGACACACAGGACAGAAGTGTCAGTCTATGGAACAAACGAGGAAAAGGTCTTTAATAATGACTAGCCAAAAGCCCATAGACCTGCTTGCCCTGTTTCCGACTCTTACTTCTGGGTTTACAATAGATAAACAAAAAAACTTTATTTTTAGATGCACACAGCACGTAATGGTCTCAATTTGTCATAGAAAGTTGCTTTTACAATATTCTCTGTGGGACCTTTATCCTTGTAAATTGACACATTTTGTTGAGTATAGACTTACTTGTCTCGCAGCAAAACCCCCTCGATACAAGCTCCAAACAGCACCACACATGTAACATCTGTCCAACTGTCAAGGGCTTCAACACAAACAACATACAACTTAACTCTGCACTCCTTCAGCATTCAAAATCACAAGCAAAGATAATTTCAATATAGTTCAGGTGATTTTTATGAAGGATACAAATGAAGGAAGTGGTAGCTATGGCCAAAATGGTTCCAATGGGGATGGACCTCTGTGCATCCCTCAGGTCCCCAGAGCGGTTGGACCCTGCCATGATACCTGCACACAGACAGGGGGCAGCACACACATGAGGAGGAGGAGGTGACACAGGAAGCAACACTAACAGTATGGAATCGTCAAAGTATTATATTCACGGTTATGATATTGGCTGTGTCTGAATGTCCACACTAGAACCAACCCCCGATTCACTACATAGTCCTGAACTCTACTGGACTCTTTAGTGCCTCATTCAGAGCGACTCAGACACTCAGCTCACTACATTCGGTTCACAGGACTCTGCTAAATTCTGAAAAAACTTGATTTCTGTAATAAATAATGATCGACTGGCAGACAAGTATTTATGGACTAATGATAACCACACAAGTAATTGTCAAGCTGGATCTCACATAAACAGACTGGATTATTTAGCTTTTGTCTGAGATGTGGAAATTATTGATCTTTTAACAGCTCAAACTGAGGTAAGCGAATAAAGCCAGCAATTTTACACCATAGCGCTTTATTTAATAGTGGTTTATACATAATCACGGCTCAACAGTACAATAAAACATATTATACATATTATCTACTTGTATTCAGTTGTGTTGTGTTAAAAACCTGTCGCTGCCCGCTGTTGTATTTCCAACTCTCACAGTGCATTGTAGGGGATAGTGTGGACATTCGGACAGAGCCATTGATTTTGGAAGATTATGGGTATAGAAATGCTATTTTTTCTATATAAATGCAGTGACAAAACAAACGAATCCACTATTCAAACTAGTGCTCATCGCATCATGTTTATGAAGTTGCAGTGTATTGTTTTATATCATGCTTTTGTATACATTATACCCACTCAAAGAAAAAAATTGCCAATTCTGTGACGTCCTTAATAAAAACAGGTTTGTGATTCAGTTGCATTACCGGTGACAGAGGGGAAGTAGATGCCAACGAGCAGAGTGAAGAAGGTGGTGATGTCATTGACCACGTATGGCATGTAGACGTCCTGAGCTGATTCAGAGGCGGGCACCGAGTGCTGCTTATGGTCCTCTACCGTCATACCCAGAGAGGCATATGCAGACCACAGGTTCTCTGCACACAGGAGAAACACAACACATCAATACAGCTCACACTTTTCTATAAAGACTATGCTTCTTTCCTTATGGTAGTATATGTGATCAGGTTCATTTGTGGATTTACCTTTGGATGTTTTAATTGAATTGCATGTAACATTTTATAATAATAATAATACATTAGTCTTATACAACGTTTTTCCAGACACTCAGAGTCGCAATTTCGTGCATTATTCATTCACTCCACACTCGGAGGTGGTAATCTACTATTGTAACCACAGCTACCCTGGGGCAGACTGACAGAACCAAGGCTGCCAATCTGCGCCATTGGCCCCATCCGATCACCACCAACACTTGTGCACACAATACGTTCATACTAGGCAATGTGGGTGAAATGTCTTGTCTAAGGACATGACAGCAGTTTTTGCCACTGGCGCCCCATTGTGGCACCTGGTATTCTCAGCAATCTCCCATCCAGGTACTAACCAGGCCCAGCCGGAATTTTGATTTTAAATTCCATGACCTAACTGTGTCCCCAGATACGAGGTAAACATGTTCAAATCCAATATAGCTTTTACTGATAACAATTATAAAGCTGATTTATTCTTAACAAATACTAATTGGTTCTCAAGACAATTATACAATTTTCCGAAAGCAGAATGAGCCTCACATGAGTCTCTCATTTGGTTTGCCAGTTTCAATGCTGAAATCCAGTTGGTTTAAAGCTAAAAGGACTCTCTCTGATCTGAATGGTCTCTACCTAAACCCCAGCACCTGCAGACAATCATGAATCAGTGCTAGTGCAGCCTCTGCAGCTCAGTGAGTGAATCCTGGAGGTTCTGAGTTTTCACATGAGGCATGGCCTGTCCATATACTGAGAATAGGAAAAACTTGTATATGTCGTCTTTCTGCAGGTTAAGGCTCTGGCAACCCCGGTTCAGTTATGATTGGGGTTTTTTTGGTTTTTTTTACATTGTTAGAGCGAAGGCTACACACAGTTCCTTTAAATTAATAGGTATAGTTTCGTTGTTTCATGTTTTTTTTTTTTTTTTTACATGCATTCTTCTGGGATGACACAAAAACATTACTGATTTACTAAAACAGCAATACAATGACATCTCTATCTCTATGTAAGAGCACTTGAGCATACTCCTCTATCTGAAATAAACTCAAAATGATTGGATTTGGTGTGTCTCAGCTTCTGCACACACTTTTTACAAAAAATATTTAAAGAATGCATGAGCTGAGGAGATTCCCCAGTGAAAGCAGTCTGTCATGAGCAGTAGTTATGCAACACTCACACTATCCAGAGTTTAATCTGTGACAAACCCAGCTCACCCCACAGTTACCCAAGGCACGACTCTGAGGTGAGGTTTGAGAAACACTGCAATCACTTTGTCCAAACACAGACTTGGGAAAGTTTGGTTTTAATCAACAAATCCACCCTCTGACTCACTGAGATACTCAGATACAGGAGGCTCTGGAAAAACAGCTAATCAGACCTGCATCAACTTTCACAGCTCACGTCTCTCAAAGGCAAAATTTTAGATTTGATCTTTTTTACAGGTAAGCCAGCACCCAAACAACAGTGAGAAGTCTTTGCTCTCCAGGCTTGCAAAGTAGCATAAAGCCACATGTACAATAATTATAAGCAATAATTATAGCCTCATTGTTATATCATAGGTAAAATATATTTCAGAAGGCGCTCCTCTCAGTCCTCTGACCAATAAGAAGCCAGGATGTTGCTGACAACACATTTTAGTACCTGCTTGGCACAGCAAGGAGATGGGTCCCAGTTAGGCACGTCACGATAACAAATTTTGAAGTGCGATATATTGCTGAAGAAAATAAAGATGATAAACGATAATACTGAATAGCATTGTGCTACCTGGGCAGGACTAAGCCAATGCACCAGTGCTGGTGCAAAGAGACAATCTGATTGGTCAGTTTAAACACTAGGGCCAGCAGTTTGCAGACAGAAGGCCCAAAGAAAGAGAAGGCATTTCTGAACGTGTAACCCCCACAATAACCAGAGAAAGCTCTGCTGGCCCTGACGACACACCACTGCCCATTATAAATATTGACCCCCCAAAATAATTGTTCCATCTATCATGTATTGAACGATAAGTTAATATAGAAATTAACGTGACAGGCCCAGTTACGGCTACAAAGTACAGATAAAGGCAAGCTGAGTAGAGCCATGTAGCACTGACCAGTGACCGTGGGATAGGTGTACATTAGATTGGTTAATTGACCTTATTCCACCCCACCCACTTTTGCCTCTAAATGCTACTAAACCACACTTTCTTTGTGGTAGCACTTCAAGTTAAGCGGGAATCCCATTCATTTAAATGGAGAATTTGAGGAAAGTTTTGCCAAGAAAATATGATATAAAGTAGATTGATTTGTGTAAAATTTCAATGTTCAAGTGCAACAACAAGTCAACAATGCACTGATTCTCTGGAAGGCTTTAAAACGGCTTTGAAGTCCGTACAGAACTTATTTGCTGTCAAATCGGCAGCCCCAAGTAATACAACCCCAATGACAATTCCGACGCAAACGGCAACTTCCAGAATAAGGTGATGATTTTTTTTTTATCTAGAATTCCTACAAAAGGCCTAATTTAAGGTGAATAGGGTGGGTGATGGTGACAAAAGTGAATATATCCTATGGCAGCTCCATCTGCACCCACCTGAGATGACTCCGCTGGTGAGACCCGGGATGCCCTGCACCTCGGTCACGTTGTTGTTGGTGAAGTATTCGTTACAGGTAGCATTGAGATCAGCGCTGTCACAGAACAGTCTCCACAGTGCAGTGCTCACTGTCAGGTTGTCAATCACTTCAGTCTTAAGACACTTGTCGAACTTCTGGTTATGTAATGTGCGATTTCCCAACATGCACACTCTGGACAGGAGAAACACAGGACAATAAGTGAATAGTATTATAGGCATTAACATACATTTATATACATTCATCCATGTTCTTCTGCTTAACACATGTTTTAAGAAACAGAAACAGAAAACACTTCACCTTGTGATGTCATGTAGTGGTAGTTTTCAAAATAACAGCTACCTTTTACCTTTTGTTCCGTAGAAATAGGACATTTAATCTGTCTTTATATAAATACATTGTTTCCTAGTTCTTTTTTTCTGCATAAATAGTTACGTTTGCATGAACTCAGGTGCAGGTGTAGTCTTGAGCAGTTTGGGTCAGATACATAGAGAGCCATAATAGTTTTCTGAGCTTTAGCCACACCCCCTTTTTAGCTGACTAATTGATGGACCGGACATATCTTTAGCTGACCAAGAATTTCTTTAGCCGACTACAGCCTTAGTAGTGTTAAGCATTCATAGATTGTAGATTTTCTATCAAGTTAGCCCATGCAGATACATTTTTGGCATGAGCACCATGTATTCTTGCTGCTGAAAGCTTGTGCAACATCTTTGTACTCCTAGCCAGCATTCCTCTGTAGATAACCTATGTGTTTTTCCCCATCTGCATACTGCTACTTTTTTTTTTGCTGTTGCTCTTAGGCCAGCTAGTAGTTAATTAATGGGCAGCTTTAAACAGTGACTCTTTAGGTCAATGTCATTAGTTGTTAGAACACAAATAATTTTCAAGACCAATTATAAGCATCAAAAGAACACATATATATATGACCTTGATCTATGACCTATCCTACACGGGGAAATCAGGGGAAACCTTCACAGAAACTAAACCCAAAACCTTCTTACAGTGAGGTGAGAACGCTAACCACTATGGCATCTGACTCACGGGAAGTCTGGCGGCTCAAAGACACTCTTGATGACCCCTGCGTAGATGGCGAGGATGGAGAGGATGACACAGGCTAAGAAGACCAGGGCCAGTTTGTTGACATACTTGACTCCTACAAACACCACCACAGCCATCAGGGCCAGGCAGCACGTTCCATACACACGCATGTTATTCAGCAGAGCGGCCACTTCGTCCTCCTTCCTCTCCGCAACAAAGATGGCTGCTTTAGGCACTATGTAGGTCTGCAAAGAAAAGATGTCTAACATGAACTGAACATGAAAGGCACTGTACCCAATTATTTGAGCAAAGTGCGTCTTGCCCCAGTGCAGATATACTGTAGAAGCAGCTCTTGAGGTCAAAATAAGTCTGCTGTGCACTGTCTACATCTAATTATAAACCGTTTTATTATCTGATAATCAGGAAAACTAATCTATAAACTACATACTACTCACTATAAACTAATCACGGTGAATAATTAGGATGCTCGGAATGCATAAGGTAAGTGAGGAATAACTTTGGCCCACTGCAAACTGTTTAAAACAAACTAGGTCTATAAATGGAGCTCAAGAGAGGACCAAACCTTTGTCCAATCAGATTTGTTTTTTTCCAATGACGCATGTGAAACAAAGGAGCTCCCTTGTCACCTATCATTCACGAATAAAAAACTTCCCTCACCTCAGATTAACAGAGTTTAGTGCATTAATTAATTCTGCAATTCTTGCGATTCTTTTTCAGTCCCCTGTGATAGTTTTTTTTTCTTTTCTTTTTGCCTCGTAAGCAGGCATATTAGTTTTGATATAAACAGACCATGTGTGGTCCTGATTGGCTGTCAGTCATGCCCAGGCAAAGTCAGGGCAGTTGTGTCTACAGGAATTTTATTATGGATGAAAGAAAAATGCCATGTCAAGTGCTCCTCACCAGTAGAATCTCTATGGTCCCCAGGATGTACATGGAGCCAGCAAACGTGGTGCCCAGGTAAAAGCACAGTCCCACAGCTCCACCAAACTCTGGCCCCAGAGACCTGGAGATCATGTAGTACGAGCCCCCAGCTGAGAGCATAGGGACAGATAGGTTACAACTACTACCATACACAGTAGTACACACATTTCCTGCACATATCCACTCTTACCTGGTACTACACCGTTAGTAGCGATTGCACTCATTGAGATGGCTGTCAGCATGGTCTGTGGAGAGAGGGAGAGGAGTGAGTACATCTTTACCTTGTAGCGACTTAAGAAATAAATGAATGAATGCAATGTACTGTACAATGTTTTTCTGGACTATTAAAAGAAACTTAGAAACCTACTTGTGCCAGTATTCAGCTTAGATGGGCTATTATATGCTTGTATTTTCTGCAATAGCAGTAGCTAACAAATAGCAAAAAAAACTAAACTAAACTAAACTAAACTAAAAGTACATTCCCTTTTCGAATGTGGGAGGCCTGTACAGGACTAGCTGAACATGTGAAATAGAAATCAGTTTAACTCCAGATGTATCTCTAATTAAGAAATAATAAAGATCACTTTGCATAATATGAATTGTATTTTTTATGCAACCAAACTATACATTATCATTTATAGCAGTGGTTCCCAACCTTTTTCTCCCAGCATCCCCCATTTTACCCGTGAACATGTTGGCAACCCTAATATCCTACTACTAATTGAGAAGCAACTGTCTAATAAGAAAAAAACGTAGATAATTTCTAGTTAATACAGATGTTATGGAAAAATAATGATTATAAAATATTTCATAGAAGCGAGTACAATGCCATTCCTTCATTAAAATTCACACCATCTGGTTTGACCCTTTTTTCTAAGAGCCCCTGGGGACCCCCTGAGAATCTTTTGGGGACATAATTTTTGGGTCCCGACCTCTAGGTTGGGAATGACCAACATAATCATTGGTGTAACAAATGGTTATATGCAAATGGTTCTAAAATATATGCTATTGAAATCTATTACTACGCTATAACAATTACTATCAAATACCTTGGTCCGCAAAACGGCCAGCATCACAAAGCTATATGTCCTAAATATTACTAAGTACCACTCCCACAGCCTTCACTACGCTGATCAAGTGTTTTAGGTCAACCATTTGTTCTCCATGACGTTTTTCCTCTTTAATTGTCCGTAAAATCACATGTATTGTGCGGTATTATTAGAAGAACAGTTTGTGAAGACTTAAAGGGCTACTGTTTCATGTCTCTGAGCCTTGTAATTGATACCAGCTTTTCCATGAACCCTCCATTGTTAAGGATTGTTAGGGCTAAAGATATGCTCCATAACAAATGCTCTAGGTGAGAGCAAAGACACAGGAAAGACATACAAAGTACAAAGTCAAATGTGTAAGTGGACACAAAAAACTGAAAATACTATTCTTCAGTTGTAAAATACACTTTAAAATAATAGAGAGATTTTTTAAAATTTTATGATTTTGATGCAAGAAAATAACATTATTAAAAAGTGTGAATTAATTAATAATGAAACATCTTTACTTTTCAATGAGGAACCAACAAATTTATTCTTACAATGACAAACACTAACACATAATTTCCCAGTAGTGGACAGAAACAGTAGTGGACAGTACAGTGGACAGTGTGTTGGAGCAGAGCTAGGAGAAAGAACTGGCCAAGACAACTTTCTCTTGACAAGGCATCCGCTTTAAAATGCAGACAAGCTAGAGCAAAGCCAATAATCTGTCCAAAATAAAGCTCAGAGCATCTAAAGACCATCCAGAGCCTGACGTGTGACTATGGACACTGTGTTAAAGCAGTCACAGTAAAGGGATAGACCTTGGGCCAGGGCTGCACAATTTTAGAAAAAAACAAAACAAAATGGCTATTATTAAAACAATATCGCTATTATTAGTGATGATAGCTAGTATTATGACTGTGATTAGATTTGCGATTCAGTGCACATTTCGAACATGTCCAGAAGCATGAACTTTGAAGAAAACACTGGTATATGAACTGGTTAAAAAAAAAAAAAAAAAAAAAAAGGTAAAAAAATCAGTAATTCCATGCATTTCAGATGTTTGTAGAGGTTTAAAATCTAAAGGGTTAGCTGCTTTTATAGCTAATAACAGAATATTTTTTTGTTTACAGTGAACAGTCTCTGATTCTGATTCTAAATAACTGCCGTCTTTACAATTCAAATTGTGATTTAGATTCAATGTTAAATGCTGTATTTAGGTCCTACATATCGGCAGAGCTTATAGGCCATTGGTTCCAAACAATCAGGATTCCAAACAATCTGCTTAAGCCATGAAAAAAATAAATATATATCGGTCGATCTCTACTTACCACACCTCTACAGTCTAGATATATTTTAGCTAATTTTACTTGTACATGCAAATCTGTATATCTGAACCTTATTCAAATATGTTGCTATTTTTGCTAATTTAACTATTAGACTTAAACTATTAGAGTTAAACTTTTTATTTCTGCACTTTGTTAGTCAGAACTATTCTTTCTTTCTATTCTTCTGTGTCCAGGACATTTCACTGCTGGTCATCTGTGACCATTAGCCTCATGCATGAAGTCATGTCATGCATACACACACACACACACACACACACACAGTGCATGTTTACAGTATTACAAGATATTTGAAAAAAAAATCTCATTCCAGTCTGATCCCACTGATCAGACTGGAATGATATTTTTTTTTTCTTCAGAGAGGTTAGACAGGCAGCAGCAGCACACAGTGGTGAGCAGTAGCCTCTGCTCCTGTGCCCTGTGTGCCCTGTGTTCTGTGTGCCCTGTGTGCCCTCTGTCCCCTCTGTGCCCTGTGTGCCTTCTGTGTGCCCTCTGTCCCCTCTGTGCCTGAGTTACAGTCACGTCACCCTCATTCACAGTATGTCATGTCATCATGGGAGGCAAAAGGGTTTGTGTTTAGACCTACAGGACTTCACATGTTTAGGCCCAGAATAGTCCTCTTTTACTCAAAGTTCAGTCTGATTTAAAGATTGTATTGTGCTTGTGTCTGTTATATAGTTATAATCTATGACACCTGTGGATCATTACGTTATAGTTTGCACATTTTAAATCATAATATAATCTAAAACGACTTAATAAAAGAAGAAAGTCTGCTGACTTCTGCACTTCTGAAAACTGCAGTGCACAATGGGAGCTGACGCTGAGAAATCCTTCATGTATCACTGATTAAGAAAATTAAATTGGAGAACAAAGTAGGTACAGAGCAGTGGGCGTATACCAGTGGCAGTGAAAATGGGGGTTGACTGGATTAATGACGTCTTGAATACAGGAGAATTAAGAGTACTCAAACACGCATGAATCAGTCTAAATTCAACTTCAGAGTTTAAACGAGAAGGGGAAACAACCATAACATGGTTATAACGCTAACTCCATCCTCAGACCCAAATCAAAACAAAGAAAACAATAGGGCTAGCCAGGATGCTAACAGTCGTGAAAGCAGCGATTAGGGGCTTGAATGATTATGCATAAGTATGACTCAGGCACAGTGCACACTTAGTGTAGCTCAATAGACCTAGCATACAAACAGAAACCGTAAACAATAGGTGTTTTTTAGTTTCAGTGTAGTGAGCTCCTCCCTTCAGACAGATATAAGGCAGTGCCCACCAGTAATCTGACCAGAACTGAAGAACCGGCTTGGATGAGCAGCGAAACGTCTTGACTCCTTCAACTTTTTGTCAAGTTGACAGATTTTATATTTTTCTTTTACTATAATAGATCTGCTTTAATATTGGCTCAGTCTTTCACACTATTACTAACTTTAAATGAACAAAAAACGACCACCATGTTTGAAATAATTCAGCGTAATAGTACGTAGAATGAAGGTGAACATACGATAATAGGGCAATTTCAGAGCGTAGTTACTTGTTGTTGGTGTTCCTACTGCCCTTCAGTCCTAACTCAAACATGGCCTGGCCTGAGCCTGACTGGTCTGATCTCTGGAGGTTATTTTTAGCACTTATGTCCACAGAGCGGCCCTCTAAAGGCGGCTGATGTGGAAGCACTGGTGCAGACTGAGATGGGTCTGAGCAGTGAAAATGAACATTAATCTGTTTGCTTAAGCTGGCTGCTCACATTATGTAATGACTGTGGGGGAAAATCTCCAAAGCACTTTAGACAGATTGTAATATATGAAATGGAAGTCACCGTCTTTCCAGGCATTTACTGCTTCAGAAGACTGAGAGCAAACACAGTTGGCCCATTGACACAAAAGAACATTTTATAGACTGAGATTACAATTAAGACATAATATTATATTCGTTTCTAGCATTTAGTGACACGCAGATTATCATTTTGTTTTGTTCACAATTGCCATTGATAAAAAACAACTTAATAATAGAAACTGAAAATTGGAACTCATTCCCACCTGCCTCTTTATGGCACATCACCATAAACATAATCACAACAAAGTGCAGTGCTCCTGGAGCATGCTGACAGCCCCGTTCACAGTTAAACTTGCCACACTTGAAGCCTACATGTGGGATAGGTGAAAATGAGAATTTTCTGAGCAATAATGCCTCTAACACAGGACAATAAAGATTTCTCAAACATGCACAAATCACTCAAAATCTTTAGTAAAAGTTAGTGTGAGTTAATGATGATGGTTAAACACTTAAGATCTAAGATTGTAGAAAAAATTATTAGAGACTTTAAATTAAATAATCACGCCAACCCTCTGAAAAACCAAACACATTTAATCAACGGTTTAAATTTCTGATATCTGGAATTTAGAATGTGCAAACACTGCAAACACATTGTCACCTAAACCAATAAAGAAAAACACTATGTGGAAATGAAATGATGAAAATATGGTCAAATACGGTCAAGCCAGGCCCTAGAGAAAGTAAACAACAGGGCTGTAAGTGGTAATTTACACAAGCGTCTCCAGAGTCAAAAGCTTCACCTCTGCAGGCAAACAAACACAATGTCCAGTAGAAGTTCACCCAAAATGACCAAGATAAAAACCAGCATAAAAGATGAATGTAATTACGCTGAGAGGTGGTGGGCTACTCCACTGACTCTTACATAATGTAGCACATGTCACTGCTCTAATGACTTGAGCTCTAAATCCCCTCATAGAGGACACCAAAAATCAATGTCAAGTCTGCTCACTTCTATCAAACAGTGAAGGCTTTAGGGCTGTTGTCCACTGCAGAAATTCTTGGTTGAGTAAAGACATGTCCTGCCAACTGATTGGTCGCCTAAAAAGGGGGGATGTATCTTTACATTATGGATGGGTCAATATGGATTTTTTAGGAGAAGCCAATAGCGGATATTTGGCCTGTTGTTATGGCCGATAACCAATATTTGGCCAATGCAGATATTTAGCTTTTAAAATCCATAGCAAGGCCCAAATTGTACAAAAGTTGAAGTAAAGATCACAAAAAAAATTTCACTTTCATAAAAATAAAAATAATAATATGTATTTAGCTGGGATATAAAATAATGTGCTACATCTTTGTGTAAACACACAACCATATAACACTCTCCTATTTCCATTTTGACTGATTAGTCTGTTCAAAAAGGGCACTCGGAGAATGGGGCAGAAAAAAAATAAAATAAAAATTAAAAATCTGTATCAATATCGGCTGATACATATGATGTGACAAATCTGCGGCAAAAAACCAATACTGGAACCGATATATTGTCCATCCCTACTTTACCTACCTGACCCAAACTGCACTCACAAGACTACAACTGCACGGGAGTTCATGCAAAAATAGCCATTTATAAAGAAAAAAGTACTAGGAAACAATGTATTTATATAAATCTTCAGCTAACTCACTCACCTAATAACTTCTCCTTTTTGCTGTTGTGCCATATAAATCTTTATAACATGATTAGTCGACAAATACAAATTTGGTCGACTAAGACTCCATTGACTGGTAAATGAACTAAGCGACTGAAGGTGTCAGTGTCTGTACTCACACAGCTGCAGCACAGGCCCACGATAGCCAGAGACTCCAGGATGCCCGCGGTGCCGACGATCCAGGTAAGGCGAAGGAACAGGATGACCCCCAGGATGTTCTGGAGGCAGGGGAGGTACACACCCATGAAGGTCCCCATCTGAGGGCTCTGCCGAAGAGGAGGAGGATGGGAGTTACATGGCTGCTCCAAATCAAACATTAACACATTTTGAGTCAAAGCTAAACTTCTGCTTGTATGAAGAGGCCACTTAAATACAGTGGCTATGTTTACATGCACACCAAAATCTGATTATTATCTGATTTCTGGATATTTAAAGAAGATCTACTGTGCTTGTGTTTGCTATATTTAGAATCTGACACCCGCAGACCATCATGTTATAATCTGGACATTTCGTCAGCACCTCCTACAGCTGCATGTCACACTAGCGAGTAGCAGATTTGTTTTTCATTTGTACCGAAATGACTACATGACTCTGCGGAATCCTGTGTGTATCACTGATTAAGAAAATAAAATTGGAGAACAAAGTAAGTACAGAGTAGTGAGCGTATACCAATGGCGGTGAAAATGGCGGTTGATTGGCAAAATGGCATCTTGAAAATAAGTGAGATTGTTCAGATATGCACGAATCACTCCAAATACAACTTTGGGTGAGTAAATAGTGAGGGGAAACAACTGTAACATGGTCAAAAGCTCTGAAAAGTCGATTTTGGAGAACAGGGCTGCTTTAAGATTATTTAAATGACTTGTAAACCACAAAATCTGATGTGAGTAATGAGAAGGACCATGATCAGAAGGAAATGAGATGATTTTGCTGTTCACATGTGATTTTAATCATGTTATAACTCCAAACATCTGATAATAATCAGATTTAGAGTGTGTAACCGCAGCCAATGTCAGTGATAGGGCTAGGCATTTGGATCAGGGATATTTGTGGGGAAGGTATTGTAGAAAAGATACTTTTGAATCACGATTATATTAACCAAAGTTGAAAGGGTGATGTATCAGCATGGTTGAGATTAAGTGAAGAGATCAAATGAAAATGGGAGAGGTATTTAACACAAAAGGCTGAACACACATCAAAGTTAGTGTGAAGTAATTATTTTTCTCAATGCCATGATTTTTTGGCATCACTGTATGTAATGTAATGTACCAGTAATCATTAAGCCAGTGTCTATGAACTGCATTACATTAAAAAAAGTTTTTCTCTAAAAAAACACCACAATTGGAGTCCTTCCACAACTATTATTAATGGTGATAAATCTCTAGAGCAGCCCATGACATTAATACTATAGCACCAAATTAATGGTAAGGATACATAGCTTGTGCTCTTCCTGCTTTAATAAAGGAACTACATTCACAACTGAACCTGGGTTGCCAGTGAAATATTATAGACACATATAGAAATGTTGCTTATTTTCAGACAGGCCATGCCTCATATGAAAGCTCTGTCCTCTGCAATTCACTCACTGAGCTGCAAAGCCTGCACTAGCACTGCTTAATGACTGACTGCAGGTGTTGCATGTAGGTATACAGACCAAAGAGTCCTTTTAGGTTTAAACCAACTGAATTTAGTCATAAGAACTGGCAACCCAAATGAGACACTCGTGTGAGGCTCATTCTGATTTTCATTATAATTTGGTGTTTTGGATGGCCATCATATCCAATGTTCTGTAATTAAGAATAAATCAGCATTACAATGTTTTTAAAGAATGCATCAACATTCCATTGTCATGAGTTTGTTTACCTCATATCTTGGGATGCTGATTGGTCATATTTATTATATTTAAATAAAAAATCATACCCTCCCTTTACGTATTACAATATGATATTATACTGATATTTGCATATATCACACATCCCTAGTTTACAGGCCTAACTCCAGACTCTTAGCAGTGTGCATTTACTTTGCAGCACACAGTAGTACCTTGACAGTTTTCTTCTTGGCGCCCTCATCCTCATCTGCCTCCTCGTGCTCGTGGGCTCCCTGGGTGAGGTTGGTGTAGTTGGCCAGCTTGTTGAGGAGAGACGAGACCATGGGATGGCTGTCCATTTCCTCCTGTGAGGAGACACAAGGGCACATTTGAGTTTTCTTTCATTCATTTTCCGTCAGTTATTATGCAGTATGAGTCATTGTTTAGATAGATCTGATTGGTGGAAAGACAAATGTTTGTTAGGACAACATGTGTGGATAAGCACCATGCAGAGTAGTATAAAAAGAAGCAGAATGGCTCCTTCTGTAAACAGACTGACTGGAGCAACCCAAGGCCAGCAAAATAACAAACAGACAGGCCTAGGCTCCACATAAGCAGCACAGACGTGTCCAAAATCAGACACCTCCTCTCACCTTTACATCAGCAGCACAGACACCTCCTCTCACCTTTACATCAGCAGCACAGACACCTCCTCTCACCTTTACATCAGCAGCACAGACGCCTCCTCTCACCTTTACATCAGCAGTACTGACATATCTAAACCCAGACACCTCCTCTCACCTTTACATCAGCAGCACAGACACCTCCTCTCACCTGTACATCAGCAGTACTGACATGTCAGCTTTGTAAACCCAGGCTCCTCCTCTCTCCTTTAGAAAGATGACATGTCAGCCCTGCTAATGTAAAGGTGATGTAAGCCTGGGTTTAGAAATGTCTATCCTGCTGATGTAAAGGTGAATGAGCCTGGGTTTACAAAGCTGACGTGTCTGTGCTGCTGATGCAAACTCAGGCTTAAATCCCCTTTACATCAGCACAGAGATGTTAGCTTTCTATACCCAGACTACTTGTGATTCTCCAGTGGAATCAGCTTCCAGACAGCCTGAAATTGTCCGTAGATCTTAATAATTTCACTAGAAATTTGAAAAAGCACATCTTGGATAATCAAGCCTGTCGACTTCAGTCTAGTTAATTAATTTGTACTTGAATTTGTACTTGAAATACTGTAAACACTTGCACAATCATTTTTTTTATTATTGCATTATTGTAATGTATTGGGAATGGTGACAATTAATTGTATTTTACTGCTAATGATGAGCCACGTTAATCTTTTGATGTAATTGTAATGAAATTTGTATTTTTAATGTGTTTACCTGCCCAGAGACTGCAGATTGAAAGTAGCAGTAGCTAAATTAGGTACAAATTAGTTTTGTCACAATACTAAAATTTCAAACTCGATTTCGATACTAAAGGAACAGATTTGACAAATCAAAGACAAATAAATAATAAACTAAACTAAACTAAACTAGAGGCTTCTGTGCACAAATGTTGGCCACATACTACGGCAACACATACACGGACAAACTACATCTATTATGCCATTAATTTCTTTTACTCTTTAAACCTGTTTATTTAAAATCTACAATTTTATAATGTTGTTCCCTCAGCAAAATGCCAGAGGAAGTTTAAGATGTCATCCATGCATGTTTGAGTAATTTAGCAATCTCTCCTGGGCCCTTTTCAAACCCGCCTTATGGTTTGCTGTAAGATTCTGTGCAATGCTCCACCCACAAGCCTACGTCATCCATGCTCCCACATGACAATTCGTGTGAGAGCATGGCTGACACACAACAAACATGATATAAAACTGAACGCAACAACTTCACAAAGCCATTAATATGTTGTTTTTGGTGAATATACCCTTTTCAAAACAATAAAAGGTAACATGGTGATTTAAATATGTTATGCAGCAGTTAATACCCCATACAAGTAAAATACCCCCTTCTTTAACAAACGGTGAACTAAGGCTACAACTGACATATTTTAACTATTTCTAGTAAGTAAAATATTGAAAATATAGTCAAGCTACCAACTAGCATGACTGACGCTTACCTCAAAAAGTGCCATGTTGGTGCCATCGTAGCTGTTGCTGTTGGCTTTGTCGTTGTCTGTGTTGTTAATAAAGGGACTGTTTTCTTTTGGGACGCCATCACCTGTGAACAGATGAGAGGAAGTTCAAAACCCACTCAATAACCCAGAAACAAAATAGGTGTATAACAATCTTAGGACAGGGAACAGGGACTTATTTCCTTTGTGATACTGTGGGATAACTCATGCTATTGAACAAATTTCAAAATATGAGGTGTTTTATAATGAATTTCTTCAAATTAGGAGCAGTGATAGCTCAGTTGTTAAGGATAAGGTACAGTTTATTGTCCCCATGGGTAAATTTGTCCTCTGCATTTGACCCATCCTTCAATGCCACTGGGGCAACCTGTCAAGAACATTGAGTTGAGTTGTAAAGTACGCATCCATATGGGTTGGGAGTTTAAGCCCAAGCCTGACAAGTGCATATAGTCATTCATTCCTTTGGCAAGACACAGGAATCAATGCTTCCAGTGTCTGTTGTGTTATGCATTTTTCAAATCAATGTTCACTTATCTACAATCATAACTTTAAACTGGGTTACCACTAGCGGCCATGAGAGACAAACACAAATTTTACAGACTCATTATCAGCATGTATACAGACACGCTGTCAAGTCACTCCACACAATTGCTTTGTTGCATAAAACACTGCGATTGGTGCTAGCATTGCTTGTTAGCTTCAACTAATTGAGCCCTGCAGGATTTATGAGGGCAGAAGAATATTCAGATCAGAGCTCTCTTAATTAGATTTTTCCTAAATAAGGATACAGATAGGTCATATTACAAAAGCATGTATCCAACATACAATAGTAGATTAGTAGAGTTTATAACCGACCAAATTGTGAGACTTTTGATTTTACAAAAGAATATATTTCTGATACTGTTAGATCCATAATAATAACAGAAAGAACAGTGCACTGTCCCAGCAGGACAACCACAACAGAGCAGAGGAGGAGCGGCCCCGTCTTCAGAGGACATTCTAACAGCACACTGTGAGGCACACTATGAGGGGCCCTCCTACATAAACCAGCATATGTTTAGAGTCACACACAGGCAGCAGAGCAGAGGTTAAGACAACTGACACACAAGGCAGGTCCAAGTGCCAACACAATGTGTCAGACAGTACTAGTGGTGGAGCTCAGACCACTGCGCCTCCTCTGTCCGCTTTTACAAGGCAGTACCCAGAACTATAAAGAGCACGTAACACAAGTCTAGCATGTGGTCATGGGGATCAAGCCATTGTATAAACACTAAACAGGCGACCATGAAATCTCTTTTTGTGCCCAAATGGTGGCGTCAGCTCCAAAGAAAAGTGCAGTGGAGTAAAATACAGGCTCGCCTATGGGCGGCCTAAGTAAGTAAGTGGCAGTGCGGTCATCCTATAACCAGAAGGTTGTCTGTTCAAATTTGTTTCTCACCAGTTAGTTAGTTTCATTTTGTTCCTGGGGAAACACTCTTCCCAAGTATAAAAGAATGTGTAAGTGAAGATCTATATAAAGTCTAATGGAGAGATGCAGAGCAGTCACAGCATTCAGAGCAACTTAACTGTGTGAAGAAGTTATTTCAGGAATTTTCATAGCCTGGACAGTGGATATTAATTACCACTTGTGCTTCTTACCTGCAAAACATAAATTAATCCAAACCTCTACTCACCAAGCTCATTCATTGCCAATTTCTCTTAATGACCTGTAAGGTGAGCATGCCTAGCACTCCTCTGTATGGGCAGGTGCTCTGTGACGATAGGTGCTATCCATCAGAGCCCAGTGCTCTCTGAGCTGTGGGGCTGAGGGACTTCTCTGCTCCTACTCCAGCTGCGGAGGGTAAGAGGCTTGGTGTATGGCTTAGTGCACCGTAATCACAGCCAAAGTCAGCATGCCCTTGTTCTCCGCTAACATTCTAACAGAGGAGCACAATAGGTAAGGAGGATACAGCGCTTCCATAAGCTCTGATAACTCCAGTCACTTTTGTAGAATGTCTCCTCTGTATTGTGCAGGGGCTCAGAGCCTGGAGGACACAGCAAGTCTTAAATGACACTCGTTAAATCCTCTTTGAGACCAGGCCATGGGTTAAAAATGGCAGAGGCTGCTGCTTATAGAACGTGCCCACGTGTATAGTTACCGCGTCACACCGGAAAGCTTAGATTTGAACTAAGACACAACTAGAGTGCCCTACTAGAGTACTGTATAGTGGGCGATTGGACAGAAGGACACGGGGCTGTGTGTACTGTATTACAAAACTAAGTTCCAAACACAAGATCATCATGACGTTTAGTAAAGATTGATATTTTTCAAAAGGATGAAACTCTGACAGTCACAGTAAGATAAGATGATCCATTATGGTCCCCCACTGGCAAAAATGTCTTGGGACACAGCACAAGCTACAACACAAACATGCAGCACCCATGCAGCAGGCACACTCCAGACATACAACATATACCACTAAACCGTACAGTAATTGTTTCTCCATTAGTCACCAGAACATACTGTCATGTTTAATGCTAAATCACCTGTCACAGGCAAGGACTGTGTTATCTATTCATTTAAAATTCATTATCTGAAATTAAAGGTGCACTATTCAGGCAAAGGGTTTGCTACCTGCTTGTCTCTA
This sequence comes from Periophthalmodon schlosseri, assembly GCA_000787095.1. NCBI lineage: Eukaryota > Metazoa > Chordata > Actinopteri > Gobiiformes > Gobiidae > Periophthalmodon > Periophthalmodon schlosseri. Next base: position 85,153 of record KN474433.1, read on the forward strand.
TGGAGATATTCCACACTGTGGCATTATACTTATCCAGCTCTATGTAGACATGCAGGTGATGCCACCAAGCCAAGTGACTCAGTGGTTAGAGCACTCTTCTACCAACCCGAAGGTCAGAGGATTGATTTCTGTTCGAACCAAGTTCTGTCATCGTGTCCTTAGGCAAGACACATCACCACCCTTGTCTTGTTTGAATGGGGTGTGTGCGTTAGTGATTGGTGGTGGTCGGAGGGGCCAATGGCGCAGATTGCCAGCCTCACTTCTGTCAGTCTACTCCAGAACAGTTGTGGCTACCACCAGCGAGTGTGGAGTAAATGAATAATGACTACAGTGTAACTCTCTGAGAGGCTTCGACTAGTCTATTACAAGTATAAGGCATCATTATTATTAAGTTACACAAATGTTCTCAAACTTGCTCACTTTCCTCTCTGAGACTGTCTTCTGCCCCATCTCTGAAAGCCCCCACAGAGTTGTGATGGTCTTTTTATAGATCCCAAATGTAATGTGAAAAGTCACATACTACATATTTTTGCATGTGTCCACTTTATATATGAGACCCTGATCTGTGAACCCCATTTAGTGTAAGAATACATGTTTTTCAAGGTATTTTTAAGCAATAAAAACATCTTCAACTCAATATATATACAACAAAGAAAAGTCTAATGTCATACAAGATATGGCAATAACATGACAAGTGGCTGGCGGAAACCTCCCCAGAAAAGTTAAACAGTCCACCTTTAAAAGAATATATTGCACTACTGGTCCATTGCATTATCAACTGGAAACTAAAGGCACTCAATGAACCATTCAGCCCATCACACCTGTATGTAAACAGTGGAAGCAAGGCAGACAAATGTATTGCCCAAGGGCAATATGAAATTGCTTTCTACCATAACGGATCAAATCGTCTAATATAAACTGCACTACAGCCACCTACAATCAAGCATTTTAAAGAATCTAGTTATTTACTGTTTCAGAACAGAAACAGCAGCCCAATCCAAACTCTAGACATCCACTAGTACAAGACAAATGGAACACGTGTGCCCTACGCCAGCTGTCAAAGCCAACCAAACACCCCATTCTACGCAAGGATAATAAGAGTAACACAAACGCTGTCCTCCTCTTGCGCCAGCAAAAGTGAGGGGGAGCTGCAGAGGTAAGTGGGAGCTGTGTAGATGAGGGGTGAGGAGCTGGCAGTGAGGATGTGGTGGGGTCAGTGCACTGTAGCAGCAGCCCTCAGGGACATGCTCCACATTCCCTACAGTAGCTCTGACAGGACCCTGGCCTATTTACCACACAGACTCTATGCAGACCCCCTCTGCCGCTGGTGACCAAAGCCTTTTCAGTCACAGATACTCGACTGGCTGGACCAGTACTTCTCAAACTGCGTGGTGTGGGGATTTATCCTGGCGGTACTCAGGAGGTTTTTTGACTTTTCAAATTGATTTAGTCCTGGTTGAGAACAGATGTACTGATGAATTGACTGCTAGATCAGGCAACGCTGACCTAGATTTATTCTCGAGTTTCTTCATGCATTCAGTCAATATTTACTCATAGTTTAGTTCTTTTTTAACATTATACAATTAGTGTGCACAAATCTACTATCAGTGGGAAAGGTTGGACATCGAACAAGGAAGATCCCACTAAATTTAAGACTCAAATTTTAGGGGAGTGCTGGTTCCAGAGGGTGGTCTAATCTACATGTTTTGAGTGGAAGGGGAAAACAGAACACCCGGAGGAAACCTAGACACAGACACAGGAAGAACATGCAATCCTTCTGCTAAAACATTTTTTTTACAAAAATCAAAATTTCCCTGTCCCTCCACTTTTATAGACACCCATGTTATTCATGTCCCAGTGTCCTGAACTCAAAACCTCTAAATATGAACTACTACTATGAACCACCCCCTCAGTCAGACAGAGAGAACTGCACCTTCTCAGAGTGACCATCGAGAACATCATCACCTACTGACCTCTCCTATAGACTTCACAGACTGCACAGCTGCAGGTAAAAGGATTTCATGACTCCACCACGAGTCATGAGATCTACTGATAAAATCTGCCCACTGCCCTCCTGACCACATTATAGATCCAAGAACACTGAAGGAGCCCTTACCAAGGCACCACCTCTTTAAACTTGTGCCCTCAGACAGGTGGTACAGGGCTGTAGTCCTGCACCATCACACTCAGACATCAGCACACATGGTGAGAAATGTCAGATCAAATACAGCTACATGTGGTGTTAAGAATGGTGTGATGCAATGGTCTTTGATTAAGCTCAAACAAAACTGCAACAATAGACAACTGCAGATAGGTACTGGCCCTGGGCTTTTTCAGCAGTATTCTGAGGTCCCCATTATAGGCTACTTTTTGCTTTTGTCATGTAGCCTTCTTATATTTGCCCCACAGTGAGGCTGTATACAAAGGTGTTCAGTACATCCTGAACAGGTTTATTTTTACAAGGTCTGAATACATCTGAAATTCCCTGAGCAGAATGTTGGCTTGGGCCTTCAGTATACGGGATAGCCTATTAATATCATCACCACAGGAGTGGTCTGTGATGAAGTAACCCAAATATTATATTTAAATATTTAAAACATACAAACAACTATGTGTCATGATTGCATGTGCCTGGGCAAAGCCACACAGATCAGTGTCCTGTGTAGACCGTGCTATTCGAAACATATTTTTAGTTTGTATAAAGCTTTTGTATTGCCTTTCTCTTGCAGTAGGACTGTCAGCACATTACCAGGGATGACCAACTGAAATGAGACAATTGAGATGACATTTTCACACTTCAAAACAGTGTCCTCACATACTTTTATTTCCATACAAAAAATGCAATAATACACAGCAGACGCACAGGTGCAGTGAGTTGCCCGCCAAACGGAGTTCAGAAGGTCATACTTCGCCTGAGCACATGCTGTCCTTGGGTCCCTGAGCAAGACACACACCCCCACATTAGTAAAGAAATGGATGGCTTTAAAGTGCAAAATCGCAAAACAGCAAAATGTGACTATGGTTCAGATGCACAGTCTCAAATGAATACCATAATAAAAAGGCTATACTCCACAACGCTATTGTAACCAGTCCACCCCCTTTGATATCACCCTGCGTTGTGTTCTGGGTGTTGTGGTAAAGATAACAGAGGCTCATTCTGGGTTCAGAAGGTTTACGGTTTCAAAAATACAAATGTCACAATCTGCTCTGAGTATGAGGGGTCCAACATGTATCCTCTGGCATAAAATAATGCGCACAATAAAAAGTTAATTAGTAACAAAGTAACACTTATTAAAGACCTTGATAAAGTAGTAAAATGATTGATCTAAAAGTATGAGTTTCATTACAATGAGCTATTCAGAAAACTTTAATAAGCAAAAAACAATTTTGTCTGAGATAAGACACACTAATTTTGGGCCCAAAGAAAGTTGCACGTTTTTGCGTGGCAACACTAAAACAAGGTACACAAATCAAACAATAACAACACAATAACTTATTTGATGGAATTTTATACTATATAGTGACTGAAAAAGAAGAATTTCCATTTAACCTTTTATGCTGATGCTCTCTGCACTGTACCCCAGAACAGTTGTCGCGATACGGAAAACAACCAAATAAAGTTCATCTGAGCGACCATTAAGTAGTGCATGAAAAGTGCCATCACAGCTGTATTACATAAGGGAGTGGGATTCCCCAGTGTGACTGCAGCTGTCTGTGAGGCCCTGACCATCAGAAAGCTTAACTGCCCCATCACCATGAGATCACAGGATATGCTCACAGAGAAGAGAAGTGACCAGGCAGACTATTTATAAGCCCTAAGCTCTGCTCTGACGCGCCATAAGCTGCCTACATCGCCTCAGTTAGACACTCTGTACCAGCAGAAAGGAAAAGTGGGAGGGAGATGTCAGAGAGCAAGAGACAAGACTACATAAGTCACAGTACTACATGTTTATCTGTACTGTAATATTAAGAAAAACATATTGAATTTTATATATAGTGATGAGACTATACTAAAATTTCAAACTTGAAACAGACTCAACATTCAATACAGATTCGAATATCACAATCATAATAAAAAGTCTATTTGGACAATAGAATGTTATTTTCAACATATTTTCTTTTATATTACCATGTGGTCTTATATCTGTGTATCTGTGTAATCCCTCAGTCGCAGGTAGGTTCCATAGTAGTCCATGGGCATGTACTAGTCTATGTGTCTTATACTTGTCTTGATACAGCTCAAGATCATTCTAAACCTATTCAGGAAATGTTAATTTCTGTCCTGTGAATCTGACTTTTTTAGTATTGATACCTGCTCAAATGAGTTTCGATACTAGTTTTAGAATCGGAGATTCATTTTCAACACTTTTGACAACTCTACCACTCTTTTGAACATTATTATATATTTTTTTGCAATTCTAATTATCACTTCTATTTTTTTGCCAAGATGTTCTTTGACTAAAACTGGGCAGCCATAGTTATAGTGAGAATTTGAAAATCAATTACAACTGTAAAACTTCTTTAGTGATATTTGTGGAGCCTCACAGAGCATCGCTGACGCTAAATGTCACAACTAGCTGAAGGTTAAGCCAGAGATAGCCTGCAAATCTGTCAGCTTTACTCTTCAGCTGAGCATTCAAAAAATTGGACTCCAGAACGGGACATTTTTTTTGGAACTACATATGTACCTAAATCACAATATGCTTAGGTGTACAAAATACTGGAGTAACTGGGGAGTGAAAGCTACAGCATCACTGCAAGACAAGTCAAAATAGTGTTCCATATTTCATAATTTCTGCCAGTATTTATAGTTAGCAATATTTCAGATTTCCATGAAACAACTATGCACAACAAAAGTATTCTAGAAATTTGTCACAAAATTGAAAACTAAAACCATAAAAAAACACAACTAAACTAGAAAATTGTGCTGTCATGATAGGAATGGGCATGGTACTGAATACTGCATCTTATACTTGTTCTGATACAGCTCAAGATTATTGTAAAGCTATTCAGGAAAGGTTCATTTCTGTCCTGTTGATGTAACTTTTTTAGTATCAGCACCTGCTCATGAGAATCTAGTTTCAATACTAGTTTTAATATCGATTAGTATCCAATTGTGATACTTCTGACACCCCTACTAAAAAAACAAACTATCGACCATATAAAACGCTCCATTAGTTCGTTGCTAGAAGGTCGATTTGCGAAGCATGTAGACGAACTTACCCTTCCGTCGAGTGCTTCCCCCGTGCTCCATCCTGAGGAGCAGCTGGCCCAAAGGGGAAGTGAAGGAAGGGCTGGGGTCCTAGGAGCGCTCCCTGTGGTACTCCAGGCGAAACGGGGGGTCCTCGCATAAAACCGATCCCGCTAGTGAGGTGCACGCGTCAGGAATGCTGCGTCTCTGCCTCTCTGCATACTGTGAGGATCAGCTATTTCTGTGACACATGCGCTCGTGTGTGTGTTTGTGTGTGTTTGTGTGTAAGAGAGAGAGCATCACAAAGCACCCTCCTCCCTCACTCACCTTCATTACAGCACAAACACAGGGGGAGGAGCCAACACAGCCCTGGACACTATGAGCAGCCACAATGTGCACAGAGAAGCAGGGGAACTGTAACTGATTTTGGTTGGATTTTGATATGATGTGAGGGATTGGTCAGTCTGTTAAATTACTTTTTACATTAAAAAAAAAAAAAAAGATCTCAATTTACACAATGGGGCGTTTACATTTCTTGAAATGTATTGTTTTGACAGGTTCTGATTTGTTGATCAATATGAAATAAATAAATAAATAAATATATTCTGGCTACTAGTCCTTTGTATGTCATTATATTTATTTATTTCATTTATTTGTGTTTTGGAATTTCACTTCAGTTCATATTTTATAGAAGATTATCAACCATCTTTTTTGGATTGACTTTTTTTTGAAAAATTTTGACCAAAAATTAGACTGACAGCAATCCAGCATTATTAAATGATGGGTTATGAATGCCATCCCATAGGTATATGCCTGCTGTGTACAGTTGGACGACTAATTTTAGTTGTGGGTTTTGCTGTGGTGTAGATTTGTAGATATTTTGTTTTTATTTTTTTATTTGAAATGTGTATATGTCTTTATGTAAATTATCTTTTATAGAAGATGTCCACAATATAATGTTTTAACAAAAATAAAATATAAATAAATAATTATTAAAAATGTATGGGGGAAAAATATAATTTAGTTATAGTATTATATTTAAATAAATAAATACTGTTGTGCAGCCCAATATTAATAAAGTTAAAGAGAGGGTCTTACACCTCTATGGGGAATTGATGCTAACGCATTGTTTTGAAAACACTATATTTGCCTAAAACAATGTATTAAGTTATAAGTTGTAGTTTTGTTTTGACAGTCTGATGCGCTAATGAAACTACTGCACATTGCATCAGGTTTGGGAAGTTGTAGTGTATTGTTTTGTATCATGCTTTTGTATATTTATGAAGAATTGTTGCATGGGAGCTTCTGGGCTGAGCATTAGACAGAATCGTACTGCTAACCGCGCGGAGGGTTTGAATAATGCCCGGGAGAGATCACTGAATTACTAAACATTGCATGGATGACATCTAAAACCTCTTCAGGCATGTTTTTGACAAGGGATCAATGTTATAACGTGGTAGAAATCTCCAAAAAGTCAATTTTGCATAATACCCCCTCTTTAAATGCCACCAGTCCAACCCATGGGTCCTTAAAACTAAATGTTCTATCTTTTGAATGGGGAAATATCCTCAAAACGTTGCATATAACTGGAAGCTGAAATCCATGAGTATAAGTGTAAAAAGACAAGCACTGGTGATAAAAGAGATGGTCTTCTAGTGGAGAGGCAGAGTGTGAACGTGTGAATCAATAAGTGCTTACTGTTAAAGTGACGGAGGGCCTCATTTTACACTGACCTCAGGCTGGTGGTGATGGAGGAGCACTGGGCAGTAGCAGTAGCAGTAGCAGCAGTACCATGATGGACGAGTCTATGGAGAATTCTGTACACACTAATGACAACAATCACACACGCTTTGAAACCTGTGCCCAAGCCAAACCACACCCACTTCACATTTACAAAAATAATTATAATAAAAATAAGTCCTATTTACTTTTCGTTAAATTGAACACGGAAACAGGCCATTTGTCACACTGCAAAAAATCTATAAAGTAATAAAAGGTCTGTCTGCAACTACACTGAAATATGATGCCAATTTCCATCAGTCAAACTTTTCTTGTTTAAGATTTATGTGGCAGAACTTCTATCGAGACAATGAAATGGCTCAAACACGATCAAACATAGATAAGATTCATTAAGACCAAAGAAATGCTGTTTTTTGTTATGCCTGCTTTTGAATTTAGTAAGCAATATGATTTATAGCTAAACAAATTATTATATTGCATTATTGCTAACTGAGTTGATGGCAAAATCAGTTTTTAATCTAAAATGTCTGTCAGGCAGCAAGGGTCGCTCTGCATTTTGTGTTAGGGGCAGTATTGAGGCAAATTGCACTGCTGTTGCTGTGCTGTACAGAGGGCACTCACTGCCAGCTCAGTCCTTGTTATCTTGGCCTACATCATCAGAGGTATAATACTCCCTACAACAGAAGCATAGCCAGACTGGACTGCAGTGGAATGGACTGGACAACACTATCACAATGTCTTAGGGTTCATGTCTCCAGGTGCTGGGTCTTGTACTGATGGTAAATAAATTTCTTCTGCGTTAGAACTCCCTCGTCATGCCTCTTGTCTTCAACTCTCGAGCTACTACAATTTATTTATTTATTAACATCCGTGACATCACAACATCATAACGCCCAGATTTTAAAATTGAACTGGAGAACTGATGGTAAATAAACTTCTCCTGCGTTAGTTAGTTACAACTGATTCTACAACTAGTGATGCTAAAAATGGTAAATTATTATTATGTCATTTTGAGTTTCTTTGGACAGAGTAAACACATTGACAAATAAGGAATGAATGTAAACTATGAGGAGCAAATCCATCAGATCTTATCTGTAAAAAGGATAAATTAGTTTCCTGTGTACAACAGTCTTGTGTCTTGCAGGTGTTAATATGAAACTGCACTGCTATGGCTACAAGATTACCGGTAATAGTGATTGAATAGTCGCAATTGCAAAAGCTGCAATTTCTGACGTAGCATCATTTCCACTAACAAGAAAATATCTTTCTCCATTCTGCATAAAAGCTGCTAACCCTGTAGTTTAGATCTGCACAAACTTGTTCTGAAATGTGATTCTTGTATTAGTTTGTCAGTCCATAGTCCAGTCTTTTGATCAATTCTCCTGGCCGTGAAATGTGAACTTTGAACAGAATCCAATTATTAAAACACAAATCACAAATCTAATCGCAATCACAATACTTTTTTTTTCCCCCAAACCCTGCAGCCCTATTACCTACTTACACTTTCCTCATCATTCATTTCTACACTTGCATGCAAGCTTCTACAGTGATCCAACTGGTGAGTGAATGGTCAACGTCACCTTAGCTCACCTCAGCTCACATAAGCCTAGCTAGCGTGCTATGTGCCCCCCGCCTTAGGACGGACGAGCCAGTGGGCGGGGCAGTGGCTGGAGGCGTGGGCCTGTGGTTGGACCCCGGTGCTACCTTTGTCATGGTCGCTCATTAATCCATTTGTCTAAGAGCATGCAGAGGGAGAGCTAAGCACTTAACCAGATTAAGCTAATCCTGGACTTTTTATAAAGCACAGTGCTAGGTGAGGAAGAAGACAGTGTTAAACAGAAGGGGGCACAAGTACTCGTCAGGAATCATCACAGGTGAATCTCTGGTCAGCACCTCCCACCCACAAGACAGGATATAAGAAATCAATCAATAAATCAAAGTTTCAGTTGTTTCAAATGGTCAGTGATCAGCTTGTGGCATTTTAATAGAGAGCTCTACAGCCAATAGTTCAGGCATGCATGAAATGAACAGGGATGGTATATCAGTTCCAGTATTGGTATCGGCCAATAGCCAGTGCCTTTTTTTTTTTTTTCTTGGGCACACACAGACTGAGATAGAGCCAATGTGTCATTCCCAGTTTGTCCTCAGTGCATCAGAATTGTCTTTTTGAGCAAACTCATGAGGAACAATAGAAATGGCGATTTGCCAATTTAGTCCACTCAAACTGAGATTTCGATTTGACTGCAATTCATCTTGCAGCGTTACACTATGACTGTTGTCACAAAACTCAATTTTGATACTAAGGAATAGACTCAATACCCAATACCTATTCCAATATCACAATAAAAATAAAGACAC
>KN474433.1:94451-107749 GCA_000787095.1 Periophthalmodon schlosseri
TAGACAACAGATGTGATTTTTCAGCATTAACCTTAATGCTCCCATGTGGTCTTATATCTGTGTACTCCCTCAGTCGTCCAGGTAGGTTCCATAGTGGTCCATGGGCATAGACTAGTCTATGTGTCTTATACTTGTTCTGATACAGCTCAAGATCATTCTAAAGCTATTCAGGAAAGATTTATTTCTGTCCTGTGAATGTGAGTTTTTAGTATCAAAACTTGCTCAAATGAGTATCTAGTTTTGATACTAGTTTTAGTATCTGATTAGTAATTGATTTTCAACACTTTTGACAACCCTATCCTATGTCCCATAGTGTCCTAATTGACCATCCACGCTCGTACTCATTAGGCAGCGGTGCAGATGTGTGGGGCTTACAGGCAGTTTGGAGTAGCAGTTGTTGAGAGTATAAGGAGGATTTAGGTCTATCAAACAGCGGTGGGTGGAATGTCAGATGGACTCACTTATGGGAGGCAGTCTGAGCTCAGGACCGCCACAGCACAACACTTAATGATGCCCTAAGCCTTTAAACCTGCAGGTGAACAGGCCAGCCGCTTATGTAATAGGAGCGAGGGAGGGAGGGAGGGGGAGGAGGACACAGAGGGACGGAGGGAGGGAGAGAGACAGTGGAAAGAGAGAGGGAGCCACAAGTGATGGAGACAAAGCAAGGCATGCAAAAAAAAAACAAAACAAAAAAAACAAAACAAAAGGAACTATGCTGAATATTGTATGAATTCCAAAATAATTTTCTATTTGGAAACATTAAAGTGCATGTTACAGGTTAGATTACTCATTTCGCTAATACACGGCTAACGTGATTATATTTAAGATTTGACTAAAAACCTTGGCTAGTTTTGTCTAGTTTTGAATTCTGGTGAAGTTTATCATTTTACATTCCTGGTACTGTTACTTAGCAACCATAAAGATAACAAGGGCCAAAACTTGTCTAAATTGCACAATAGATACAATTAGACTAATACAAATAAATGACAAAACCTTTACTTTGTTAAATGAAGGTTTAAACTGTCAACTATCTTTAAAGTGGGGTTAAACACCTAAACTCCGCCTACAAACACATTTCAAACAGAGCTGCTAAACTGGGCAGTACCTAGAGGACTAAAGAGGTGAGTGAGGAGGGAGGTGGGGCGGGGTCTGGGGTATAAGGAACAGTGTGATTAGTCTAACAAGTATTCCGCACTTCAAACTCCGCCCCTGCAGCCTGGTGTTTGTAATCACAATCAAACAAACACCTGGCTGTAATCAGGGCAGTCATGCATGATGTCACCAGCTACTTGAAACTGCAGAGGTCTCTGGGAGCAGCACACAATTAGTTTTGACTGTTTTTGACCAGAAAGCTGTGAATTTATGTAGTTTGCACTGAACCACAGCTCCAACCTCGGCCAGCGGGGGTCACTATTTCCCAGCCTGTAACAGCACTCATTATATAGTCAGTTTCATAAGGTTACATAATCTCGGAGGAACCCAGACAAAATGTGCAACTACGCCCAAAATATGACAAATCACCCCCTGAGCTAGTATAAAAACCACCACAAACAGCACGCTTTATGTGCCGTGCATTAAGTGGAGAGTGAGGCTAATGAGAAGCTAACCGCAGCCAGGTTAAAAGTGATTAGCACAGAGAGAGAGAGAGTGAGGGAGACAGACCACAGGTTCACAAGCTCGCTCGGCCTCAGACGGAGCAGAGCCAAATGTGCGTTATCAGTGCAGCACATGGAAGAGATGAGCTGTGAATAAGGGATAAGAGAGAGGGGGAGGGTAGACAAGTGAGTATTCAAGTGAAAAAATATATATAGTAAAAATGCATAAATTTAAAAAAGTGTAAACAATATTATGTAAACCTTATTAAAGGTCCTATATTACACAAAAGCTACTCATGTGAGCTGTCATGTTGGAATGTTGTTCTCATTAAAATCATACCTGGAGTTGTGTTTTGTTTCATTCACACGTGTTTGAGTAAACCTGCATTACTGGGCTGTCTACATCTTCTAAACTCAAAATGCTTTGTTCCACTTTGTGATGTCATTAAGTGGTGGCTTTAAGAGTAACAGGTTTTAGCCTCAATAGAACACCTTTATTCTAAAGTATTAAAGGGTAATCTTAAGTTGTTGCTTTTATTTTTTTATATTTTTATTTTACCTTGTGTATAGTTCTTATTGTCATTAGAACACCGAGGAGTGTAGCAGTTTCACTGAGGCTAAAGCAATAGCTGTAACTTCAAAGTTAGGCAAATCCAGGGCTGAAATGATCCAAATGATTCTAGTAAAGGTGTATGGAGTTTAAAAACACAGTGGAGCACTTCCTGTATTACCACTTAATGACATCACGAGGAGTGTTTTCAGTTTGAAAGAATAACATAGGCTAAATATGCAGGATTTGTGTATTAAACATGAAACAAAACACAACTCTAGGTACCATATTTTCCGGACTACGGGGTGCAACTTACACTCAGATGTGATTTATATGTGAAATACAAGTTTTTTTCTTCATTATTATGCATTTTTTGGCTGGTGCGACTTATACTTCAGTGCGACTTATACTCTGGAAAATACGGTACATTTGTGATGAGGAAACATAACATGGAAATTATTTGTGGGGGGAGGGAAGAGGTTAGTGAAAATAAAACATTTAAGTGAAAAAATGTAAACAATATGACATAAGCCTTATTAAAGTATTACAACTGGTACTATGTTGTTTATATGCAATATTATTTTGCTGATGTTTTCAATTTTTACACAAAACAAAATTCACAAAACCGGAAGTAAAATTGACAGCTTAGCAAAATTTCAAATACAGTTGAAAGAACAATGAATAACTTTGTGGTGTGAAATTTGCTGAAAGATCAAAATGGATTTAAACTGTACAAAAATGCATTGTAGGATGCAGACTTGAGCAGAGCAGACAGTAGATCAAAAATTTTCAAAATTGTCTATGATAACAAGTGTAGATAACAAAAGAGATGAGGCTAGACTGTAAAATATTAGCTAATACAAGCATGAAAACAACAGGAATTCATTTTTTCCTTGTATTGGAACAGAATTTATCTTGCTCCAGTACAGATATATCATACAGGCAGCTCTGACGTCAAAATAAGTCTGCTGCGTACTGTCTACGCATGGGACGATAAGCGGTATTGAGGTATACCACGGTATTAAAATGCCATAGTATCAATACCATGAGGATGGACTTCTGACAGTACTGACACCTCATTAATTTGACTGAGCCTGTGGAAAAAGCAGTGCTCCTCTGTGTGTCCTGTGGATGCAGTGGAAAACCATTTGGCACAGTCAAACTTCATTCATTTTCTCACAGGTGCAAACACACGATGGAGATTTACTTGTTAAATGGCCCAAATTTCATGTGTGTACTAAATATATAATAAGAGCCAAGGGTATGTGAAAAACCTGTCTCCACGTGTCTATACCATCATACCGCAGTATTTTTGTCAGTTATCGCAGTTATCATACCGTTGAAATTTCATACTGTCCCATTCCTAGTGCTGTCTGCATCTAAGTATAAAGCATTTTATTGTTTGATAGACAGGAAGTGCATGTTGTTTTATCGTCACAGCAAAAGTGCATATAAATTCATCGTGGTGAATAATTAGGATGCTCAGATTGCATAAGTGAGGAATAACTTTGGACCACTGCAAACATATGAAAGACAGTGAAAATCACGTACAGCGCCCATCAGAATAGCATATCTCTTCCAAAACAAACATGGTGGAATGAAGCAACAGTATAGGTTCACACTGAAACACACTTTAGTACACAGTGGAGTAGTGAGAGTACTTCCTCACTTCAAATCACATGATAAAACAGTTCACGAGGGCAAATATTTGTGACAATCAGAAGTAATAGTGCTTTAGAGGAACAAGAGAAGCCATGGCACAGACAGGCTGGACAATAAACCGGCTCTAAGCAGATCCAGACCTGAGCAGAGACAAACAGGAAGTGCTGGGCAGTTAGTGGACACATGGACAGCACCCAGCCTGTGAACATTGTACATTTATTTCCTCTTACATATTGGTGAGGACACAATACACTTACACATTAAAAATAATAATAATTGGATAAAGAAGCAATCAACCAATTCAGGAAAGTCCAAATTTCTCTCCAGTTTTTACATGCTTTTCATAGACTGTACATAGAATTGGACTGAGGAAGTGTGGCGTCACCTACAGTGTGTCAGCGCTCAGCTCCAGCCAGGGCTAGCAGTTGTAGCAGCTAATTTCCATTTTGGAATTCTGAGTGCACAAGCAAAGAGCCAAATCAGGAGCAAAGATGTTGAAAGTACCCTGCAAAGGAGCAAGGGGGCGTGCGCTTAGCAACGAGGCACAATATCTGTCAATCAAAACTGTTGCCAACGCTAGCAGGAGCCGACCTCAGGGACAAAAAAGCACCGGACTGGTCTTTTATTAACGTTCATATCTTGATTTATAGTCAAAATAGTGAAATAAAAACAAAAACAAACATCCTAAGGCCAATGACAAGCCTGACAGCAGCAGTTACAGAGACGGGGTGCACCATTTTTCAATATAAAGTGAATTGGAATGCGTTGACTAGCAGGCTAGCTATGTCCATCTATGCAGTCTATGGTTCTGATCCATGAGGAACTACTTAAGACTTAGAATGGATTAGTGTTTGGTTATTGACTCCTCATCGACTCCTGCTCATTATACCATATAGGTAGCTAGAATGCTAAAAGCTACAACAGATATACCTAAGTGCAGAGAATGTGACGGTGCTTGTGCAGGCTAATGTTACTAAGAAGCACATGTTTGACTTGCTTCCACATGGTCAGTTAGCAAACTGGAACTATGAGCAACGGTCACAACAGCATGACAAGGAGAGGAGTCTAGTCTGAGCAATTCCCATGAGAAAAATCTAGTCTGAAAAGCCATGTTTAAATAATAAGAAATTCAAATGTTTTCATAAAGCTGGTCATATGCTGTGTGAATGACAGTCAATACATTTTATGACGTAAATAAGTCTGAAAAACACATCGCTAAAAGCACATGGAGTTTAGTTTGTAAAGCATGTGGCCTGTATACAAAGCCATTTTAACTATTGCAATTGTGAATTCTATGAATAAAAAGTAAAAGTTTGCAGTTAACATTTCCAACATGCCCAGGAGCACTAGCATTTAAAAGAAAGAGCTTTTGTGCTAAAGTGGAATCTTGTGCATGTTTGTAAAGGTCTTAACTGCAGGGTTAGCAGGTAGAAGAGTCCTTGGGGGCACAGGGACATTTAGTTCTCTCCAGAAGACATTATGTCACCTAAAATGGTAGCCATTTGCTTTTTATTAAAGCTAACCAAACAACTCAAGAGGATTTGGAAAAAAAGACATTTACTTTTTGACAGGGTATAACAAATCTACAATAATCAAAGGCTGTAAAGTATCGAAAATCAGATACTAATCAACACGAAAACTAGTATCAAAACTAGATACTGATATTAAAAAAGTCATTCAGAAGACAGACGCTTTTATCAGAACAAGTATAAAACCACATAGATTAGTATACGCCCATGGACCACTATGGAACCTACCTGGACGACTGAGGGATTACACAGATGCAGATGGTAATATAAAAGCAAGTACTTTCATTTAATGATGAAAATCACATTCTTTTGTTTAAATAGAGTGTTTTTTATTATCACCGTGGCATCGAAATCAGTATTGAATCATTTTTTTTGTATCAAAATTTATCAAAATTGGAAAATTGGAAGTTTGACATTTTAGAATCGTAACAACACTATTTCTGATTTTCATTTATAACACACTTTATTTGTAAATATGCTGTATTTAGAAGCCTTCAGTCACTGTATTTCAACCTGTATTTGGTTGATAATGCATCTAAAAACCTCTCTTGTTTGACTGGTTGACTAATCGAAAAAATAATTGCTGATTAGTTAGTAGAACTCGTCTACTAAAATAATCATTAGTTGCAGCTCTAATCTGAGTATCTTATAAAATCAATTCTCCAAAACTGAAATATTTATAGAGCTTGTTTGGTATAATTTTCCACCACTGTTGTCATTTGTACGCAGTGTATCGTGCAGTTCCATAAACCTGCCTTGGCATCCTGGCTCTGTGGAAAATGAAAGTTAGAGTGACTCAGTCCTTTTGACCAGCTGCCTCTAAACAATATGGGTCGCACTACATTTCTTGAAAGCGCCTCGTCACTGCTGTTACGGATATTACTTTTATTAGCAGGATGAAAAGTTAATCATTAGACTTATTGCTATATGCTAATTCCACTGACAATGTCGCTCTACTGTGGGACTTTAGTTATTACCAAGTCATTGTTTCCTTGCCCGCTGTTCACGTGGCATTGTGGTCTCAAGTAGGCATGGAATGAAATGTGGTGTCACGATTATCACGGCCAAAATAATTGCGATTAACGATTATATCACGATAATTATTAAAGTTGCTGACAGTTTAAAAATGTTATGTATATGAATAATTATAATTTTAATATTAAGAATAGGTTCCACATTTAAACAACTGTTATAGTACTGTACTTTGTTATGACACAACACAAGACATTGGTGTTCATGTCTGTATAAATTATAACGTGCAATGTATTTTTAAATTTTTTTTTTACTATTCACTATGAACCAGATATTATGTGTTCTTAAAAAAGATCAAATTGAATAGAACAGTGATCTAGAAGAAGTCGTTTTTTTCTGCACATTCGGTTGATACAAGAGCAATTATCTCTGTTGGCGTTCATCACAATTATATAACAATTATTGTCTACCATTTTATTGCAATAAACAATATTACTGTTTATCGTCCCGTCTCTACACACAAAATTGTAATTAATCTAATAAATATTTAATAATAAAAATATGAATGATTACTGAAGCAAAATAGATACATACAGACACATTAAGGTGTGAAATCCTAACCATAATGCAACTTCGGTGTGGAAGGTGTTGACAAAAGGATGAATTTGACTGTAATTAGATGTTACTATGGTAATTAAAGCTGTCAACCCTTAGTCGTTTTGTTGATGGCCTCTTAGGTAAACCAAAATTTTTATTAGCCGATTAATATTAATAATTTTATTTAGATTATATGGATACGCTACAGCTGAAAATTTGGGAGTAAATTATGAGTTTAATCTGCCTTTTTATGAATACACTTTTCCTATACTTTTCTGTATAAATAGTGCCTCATTTAGTCGACTAATTGATAGTCTTTGATTGATAGGTTTTTAAAATGACTACCGTATTTTCTGGAGTATAAGTCGCACCAGCCAAAAAAGCATAATAATGAAGAAAAAAACATATATTTCACATATAAATCGCATCTGAGCATAAGTCGCACCCCCGGCCAAACTATGAAAAAAGTGCGACTTATAGTCCGGAAAATACGGTGTGTATATATAGGTTCAAAACAACAATTGCGATGTTATACAATTTTTCATATACAAGCTAATCTATTTTATGAGGGCTTTAATGAAGACATACTGTGCCTTTGTCTGCTATATAGTTATAATCTTTTACATCAATATATATACTGCAATTTAAAATATCCAAAATACAACATCCACGGGTGTCAAACGACTTAATGAAAGGTTGGAAAATTGTGGTGGCCAATAGGAGCCAATTTCCGTCTGTCTCTTTACGGTACGTTGCCGTATATGTCATCACAACAAAGCACCGCATGATGTTGGCACCACCAAATGATTGCGCGACACAACCAAATCCTACATGTATCACCGATTAAGAAAATAAAATTGGCGGGGGTTGATCGGACCAATGACATATTGAATACAGTAATGTCACGATACTAAAATTTCAAACTCGAAACTCGACTCAATTCTAAGGAACGGACATGATACTCAATAGCGATTCCAATATGACAATATAATGTAATTTTCAAAACCATGTGGCCTTATTTCTATGTAATCCCTCAGTCGTCCAGGTAGGTTCCATAGTGGTCCATGGGCGTGTACTAGTCTATGTGGTCTTGTTCTGCTACAGCTCAAGATCATTCTAAAGCTATTCAGGAAAGGTTCATTTCTGTCCTGTGAATGTGACTTTTTTAGTATCAATACTTGTTGAAATGATCTAGTTTTGATACTAGTTTTAATATCAATTAGTATCTAACTCCAGAATACAGGAGAATGAAGATTACACCAACATGCATGAATCACTCTAAATACAACCTAGAGTGTTTAAAAGAGAAGGAAAACAATTATAACATAATTGACAGCTCTAAAAAGTCAAATTTGGCATAATAGGTCCGCTTTAAACTGAGTCAAAAACATCTCTTTAGACAAACCCAAAGTTCCATGTGAAAAGGACAAAGGCCGTGAAGGAGGAAGAGGCCAGCTGGAGCGCATGAGATGACAGCATGGGGGTGGGGTCCTTCACCTCCCCCCACACAGCCAACGGGAAGCAGGCCAGCGCCTAATCAATACCAGTGACTGCTATCCAACTCCCTTTAGCCGCTCAGCTAACACAGTTATCCTGCTATCAGCGCTCTCCAAACAGAATCACAACCAGCACCAGCCTATACCATCTGTCTGGACTTTGACGTCCCAAAAAATTGTCTGTTTCAGTGCTTTAAGAAGCTATCAAATCCAAATGATAATTGAGTAGTTGCAAAGTGCAAACTGTTTTATCTTTAAAAAAGGTGCTAACCCTGTAGTTTAGACCTCTACAAACATGTTCTGAAATCATTGGATTCTTGTATTAGATTTGCTGTTCATATTTCAGTCTTCTGTCAGATGTTAATGCTCCTAGACAAGTTTGAAATGTAATCTCAACTGAATTGGATTTTTAATAGTAATCACAAAAGTCTGTAAAATAGAGTGGTACGGTTATGGAAAAATATCTAACAGCAATTTTTCTGAAAAGCATTGTTTTGGCAATAGTATTCTGCTCAAAGTTCACATTTTAAACATGTCCAGAAGAATTAACAAAAAAACTGAAATATGAACTGACAAACCATACCATATTTTCCAGACTATAAGTCGCACTTTTTTTCATAGTTTAGGGTGCGACTTATACTTATATGTGATTTATATGTGAAATATAATGCATTTTAATTATAATGCATTTTTTGGCTGGTGCGACTTATACTCCAAAAATTCCAGAATTCAATACAAAAATCACATTTCAGAACATGTTTGCACAAATCTAAAGTACAGTTAGCAGCTTTATACAGAATAAGACAGGAGATTTTGTCGTTTATGGTACTTCAAAAATTGCAGCCTATGCGATTTGCTAATTGTGTCCATTCAAATTACGATTTTGATTTGTGATTAATCTTGCAAGCCCACTGTGAAAGTTTTTTTTGCTTTTTCAAATTTGCTAAACTTTACCATGATGCAAAAACATGCCCAACGTATTTGAAGAATGTTAATATTCAAAACAAAATCGAATCGCAATGCTTCTCAGAAAAAAACACTGCAATTAAGTATCTCTCCAAAAGCGCTCAGTCTTGGTTACGTAGCTGCTGGTGAAATGGAACAACCACCCTAGTCTCCTCCAGTCTATAAACTCACTCACAGCATGGGCCATAATTGCAGCTCCACACTTCAAATTGAAGCGTGCAGTGGGTACAGAAGACAGCAGTTTGTTAAATATGAACTTTGTGACCTCGAGATAACCCCAAATACAAGCTTCTAACTGTCAATCAGTCTATGCAAGTGACAGAAAACTGTTTAAAAGGTTCACAATCACACAAAATGGCTTTAAGTCATGTTGAATGCTGTTACCTCATCAAAAACATACTCACAGTTGTGTTTTGTTTCATTCACACATGTTTGACTAATCCTTTATTATCAGTCTGTCTAAATCTCCAAAGCTCAAAATGCTCTGTCCCACCTTGTGATGTCATGAAGTGGTAGTTAACAGCTATCATTTGTTCAGTAGAGATTCTACAAATGATTCTAGTGAAGGTGCATGGAGTTTAAAAACACAGTGGAGCACTTCCTGTATTACCACATGACATTACAAGGTGGAACAGAATTTTTTCCGTTTGAGAAAATAACTCAGCCTAAATATGCAGGATTTGTGTGTTAAACGTGTGAATGAAACAAAACACAACTCCAGGTATATTTGTGATGAGGAAACAACATAGATCAGTAAATGGCATAATATAGGCACTTTAAACATAAGCAAACTCGAAATCCATGCTAGCCAGTTAACGTAATTCGAAGACAAACACGTTCAAACAAATCCCAGTCAAAAAAGCAGTTGGAGTCCATCTAACCTTCTTCAAAACCTGGTTCTTATCACTCTGGTACAGTCACCTTCTGTCCTTCTGTCCAGTAGCATCTCACAGACAGATAAGAGGACATAATGTTCTATAGCATGTATGTCACTGCAGCCAGTATCCCTGCTACTGCGATGGAACAATAAAGGAGCATAGGTGTGGGTCAAATGTCTAAAATGGATGTTAACAAGTTTCCAAGTCTTAAACAACTTGGTGTCGCCCTATTATTCAAAGCCATTCATTTGACTTTTATTACTCTGGCATGTGTGAAGAGATAAGGGGAATGCCAAGGCTCTTGGGAAACATCTTTTGAGCGCAGAAAGTAAGAAATTGTATGAAAATTCAATTCTTGTCTTCCTTGGAGTTAAAACAAAGTAGATAGTGCAGGAGATCCACAAGCTTGCCTTGAATGATATGGTTAAGGTATAGACTAGAAGTTTCCTGAGGGCAACAGCAGCAGGAGCAGTACACGCGGCTCACACATGGATCCACAGCTGTGATAAGAGCGTACACGGGCTGACTCACCTGTGGCCTCCTCATCCTCCTCCTTCAGCACGTTGTCCTCCGTGGGGCTGCGCTGGGCTCCTCTGGCGTCCTTCACCGGGACTACAGTGAAGTTGGTGGGCATGTTTCCACCATGTGCTGGCAGTCAGTCCTGCTCTTATCTCCTGTGCTTTGTCTGCTCCTGCTCCTCTCGCTGTTTGCTTAGCTCTAGTCACTGTACTTTTGTCTGGCTGGAAGAGGCTACGTTGTACTTCAGAGTTTTTGCTCCTATCGCTTTGGAGACGGCTGTGCACCCATGTGACCGCCCCCTCCCCTCCCCACACCACTCCAAATAAGGAAGAGCAGGGCCCGCCCTTTAGGGGCAGTACACAAACATACACTAGAGGAAAACATGACACATGTGGCCTGCTCTGCCTGTGTTGAGGAAGAGCTCGGACAGAGGAAGACTTTTGTGAGGTTCACAGTCAGGGCAGAGGAGAAGGAAGTGCTCACTCAATAGGACACACTGCATACACAGCCAGTCAAACGTTTGGACACACCTTTTCAATGTATTTTTTCTTTAATTTTACCACTTTCTACATTTTATATACACACTGAAGACATCAAATATATGATGCAAGATGAATGTCTTTCATGTGAATTCATCAAGGCAAGTTTATTTGTATAGCATAATTCGCACACAAAGTAATTCAGTGCTTTACAGAATAAGAAATGGTTTTCACTTCACAGGTGTGCCTTGTCAGGATCATGTAACGCCAAAAGTGCAAAGCAGTGGGCAAAGCAAAGGGGGGTTATTTTGAGTATCTTTTGTTTACTCTATTCCATGTCCTCATTCATAGTTTGGATGCCATCAGTGAGAATCTATAATGTAAATAATCATGGAAATAAAGAAGAAACAGAAATGAAAAAGTGTGTCCAATCTTTTGACTGGTAGTGTACATCCTGACTTACGCTGAACTGTGAGCAGTCTACAGTCATACGCGGCCCCTGCCCATGGCCCTATGGCTCACCTATCCTCACAATTAGACACTAGTATATTATATGGAGTGTATATATGGTGAAGACGTCTGCCCTCATACCAGAGCTGCACTTTTGCACAATCACTTCCTGACTTCCTGAGCAGTGTTATTTGATCCTCTGTGCTCACAGTCTGTTCCAGGGAGATGAGCCCGAACCAAAGCTTTGGCATTTGATTCATTGTATGTGCATTTAGATATAATTTCACCACCAAGTAGATCATATTACGCAAGATCATTTAAATGATCAAGTTCAGATTAAATTTGCAGACAAAAGCCATGGTGTTATCCAATTGTATTACACAGTCAATGCTATGGCTCTTGGAAAATTTGAGCTACAAAGACTACATTTTCAAGTTTCAAACAGGCCAATAGAGGTTACTGCAAAACCCAACCCACTAAACATAGAAGTCACATGACCATCTTAATACTCCCGTTTTTACCACTTGATCACATTGTCCATTACACAGCTATCTCCTCAGCTGACCATGTCCAATCCACAACCATGAGTCACATCCTGGGGACACAGAGCCACACAGTCTATGACAGGTCCTATAGAGTTGTTAAGTGTGATGTCATTTCCAGGTCCATTAGTTGAAAACAATTCACATGTTTACAATTTCATCTTTTTAAGCGACAACACATCTCACGTTAAAAGAGACTGCAGTCGTTTAAAGCTAACGAGGTTATAAAATGGATCTATGGTTATAACTGTGACAGCAAGTGTACGAGGGAGGTTGAGGTAAGAAGCTAGGCTAAGCTAAGATGGCGTTAGTGGTGACCAACAGTTTGTGTGATATAGTATTCTATGGTAATCCTATATTATGGTAGATTATTACTACATTATTTACATATTTGTTACAGTTTGTGGTTAAAGAGGGGGTATTTCACACCTATTGGGTATTAACTGGTAACACATAACATATTTAGATCATCATGTTACCTTTTACTGTTTTGAAAATGCTATATTCACTGAAAAAGACGTATTAACATGTTATAAATTTCACTTTCGATTCTGACATTCCGAGACTCCCCTCTCTTTGCTCTCTGCTCACTCCCCTTTCAGAGCGCTATCACAACACAATTAACGTGCATCCCTCTAATGAAACTACTGCTCATCACATCAGCCCATCGCATTGGACAGAATCTTACAGTTAACTGTAAGGAGGGTTCGAATAGGGCCTGGGAGAGATCGCTAAATTGCTGAAACATGCATAGATCACAACAAACCTAGAAATCAGCTGTGAATTTTCTGGTTGGACCCGTTGTTACTGAACAACTCTATCGAGTCCTCCACAGTCCACAGCTAGCTTTGTACCAGATGTCCAGCTCCCTTACAATGCCTGGTTTGGCCCGCACGACGTCACCAGCACACAGGATCAATGCAAGCAAGAGGAAGGGAGGGGTTGCATGGAAGAGGAAGAGGGAGGCCAAATACAGAGACGCAACCAATAACGGTCAACCAACGGATGACCTACAGTGGCTCTCAAATCAAGTACAACCCAGCTGGGCTATACAAGGATGACC
>JACM01027945.1:0-11619 GCA_000787095.1 Periophthalmodon schlosseri
ATTAGATGCAGACAGCAGGCAGCAAACTATTTTTGACCTCAAGAGCAGCGTATACAATATATTTTTATTGGGCTTAAATACATCAAATCCTCAAAAACTATGGTCAGATTTTTATATAGAGCTTTTCCACTTTCAAAGCACTCAAAGCGCTTTACATCAAGGAACCACTCACCCATTCACACACACATTCATACACCAGTGTACGCAGACACTGGGGGCGAGGTGGGTTAAGTCTCTTGCCCCAGGACACAACGACAGCATTCGTCTTTGGGAGCTGGAATCGCACCGCCAACTTGTGGGTCAGGGGATCTGATCGCTCTACCGATGATGTTTATGTCGAGAGGGGGATTCGAACCGCCAACCTTCAGATCAGTGGACAAACCAGCTGAGCTACTGTCACCCACATTTAAACATTTAAACAATAAATAAATAAAACTATTCATGAAAGGTTAGAATTTCTCTTTTTTCAGAATTGATACTTGTCCGAAAGCGCATTTTCATATTAACTAGTATTTTGGTGTGACTTCTTGAGGACCCTGACAATACTATTTTTCATTTTATGTTCTTGGCGGAACAGAGGCACTGGGGTTATGGGTTTTGTCTGTAGTAGCTGGGAAAAGCATTGACTTGAGTTCTGTAATGTGTAGTACCAAAGCTACGAAAACAAAAACAAAGCTAGTGGTTTTTGGGACAGACAAATAAAACAATTAATCAACCATCCAACCGTTGAAACTATATTTTACTCAAAAACATGGTTGGTACTAAGCAAATAGCGACCAAATGGAACAAAAACATACGCAATTTTCGAAACCTTAACCGCCCTGTAATCACTGTCAACATCGTACTAAACTTCTTCTGTTTTTTAGAATTACCTCAAAAGCGTTGCTCTGCGCTGTGTCCTTAGCTGCACGCACACGTTCACCTCTCTGCCTCTGTGACCACTGCATTTCATCACCTCATTTCAAAGCCATATTACCCATAACCATTTTATCCACACTCTGTTTACTGTGTAGGTAATAGAGATATCGACGGCGGAGAGGCGAGTCTGCGCGGGGCTTTGTGCCGAGCGCTCGGATGGAGGGAAGTGGATGACTGCCGCGGCTACGTGCGGTATATGTGGCATTACATATTGTGTCGCGGTAAAGCGTGGGAAAGAGAGTCCCGTGGAAGGCGAAAAGCTTAAATACCAGGCGACACCAGCGCACATAGACACACACTGTGGATTAGGACGGGGATTACGGAGGCATAGCTGTAAAACAGGCAGAGACAGATCAGTGTCGGACTCCGTAAGCGCACATGTTGTATGCTGCGTATTAGACGACTAAAGTACAAGGCAGACGGTGAGGTGACTCTGGACCTTCACAGAGGAGTGTGACAGTTCAGTAGAGCAGGAAAGAAGATTTTGGACTTAAAGAAAAAAAGACACCAAGGTGAAAGTGAAGATTTAAAGTCTGAATGCGTGATTTTATTTCTGCAGAGAATTTACAAGGTTTGCTCTGTAAAATAGCAATGGGCAGATCAATACCAAATATTGATTTATATCGATACTGATGAAAGTATCGAAAAGTTTCAATGCTCGTGGAAAAATATTGATGCTTAACCTTGGAGAACCCAAGAACCCTTTTCTTCTTTGGAAAATTATGAACAATGCATTAAATTACTGCTATAAGTTCACTGAACACTGAAATATCCACTTTTTCAATTTTAACCCTTTATTCCCTAATTTAGGATCAGGGCCAAATTTGACCCATTGGGCTTTAAGTGTATCATTTCAAAGAATCACAATAACAAACACTGTCAATGCAAACTATTTTAAATTTAGGAAAATAATCAGTCAACCACACGGATACAATGAGACATGAGACAATGTTCTTTTTTGCTTTATTTGTTGCATGTTAGAACTGAATTTCAGATGTACAAACACACTTTGGCCAATGGAAACAAGAACACAAGGCCAAAATCACTACCACTCTGACTCATTTTAGTTCAGTATTCATCCACTAGGTGTCTCTATGCAGGGGCCAGAAGTGGCATTCTGGGTTTTTTAAGTTAAATTTGATATATATTTTTTTTTGTTCATGTTCGTAGCAGCAATTAACCAAATTTGACCCCGTGGGTTCTCCAGGGTTAAAATGTCTCCAAAATTTGCTTTTTTAATATTTTTGTAAATTGTTGAAATACCTTGTGTATTTTTGAGTATATCTGCACATATATTTCATTTTTGGATCAGTTCACCGTGGGGGATGGCAAAGTTATTGATGCTAAGGTAAAACTGTATATTTGTAGTAAAGGAGTTTCAATGCATCTTAACAGAAACATCATTGGTATCAATTATTATTATTATAGTATTACTTGCCCAGACCTTTCTGTGTGGAGTTTGCATGTTCTCCCTGAGTCTGGGTGGGTTTCCTCCGGGCGCTCTGGTTTCCCCCATGGGCAAAATCCTCCAGCTAAAGTAGTCCTGACCAAACCTAGCAACAAGATCACGGAGATGGGTCCTAAGACTGCGCACCCACTGCTCCTGAAGAGATGCCCCAGTGGCGATGAAGGATGGCTCAAATGCAGAGGAGAAATTAATTATTTGGTATCCGATCTAAACAAAAATGACACTACTACCATCCAGCACTAAAGAGTATTCTCATTGTCAGTTCATATGTATTATTTTGGATGCAGTCTACTTGTTCTTGCGTTTTAAAGTGGCTGCACTCATGGCCATCTTGCTTTTCTCCATTTGTATTATTCGTGCATTAGTCAAACCCACCTCAAGTCCATAGCTACTGAGAATAAGCAGCAGGTAATGAATATATATATTACCTCTCTTGGGTTAAATCAGTTTTTCACAGCTATGCAAAGCGTATTCTCTGCCAAAGGCCCAAAGTTGCTAAGACGGGCTCCAATCACCTGAAGCGCCGAAAGGAATGGGCAAGACAAAATGAAATCGTATTTGAGAGGTTGAGAATGTAGCATATAATCTAAGTCTTTTATTAAATACCTTCCCGTGACAATCCCATCAGAATGAGTTTTACATTAGTACACTGAGTCGCTCTTCCTCATTCCTATTTTTATTCTTTCGATTGTTCTGCCCGTTCCAGTCCATTACTCCATTTAGTGTGACTCCAAACTTACCTCCTCTCCTTTCTCCGCAGCAGAGTCGGCCGCTCGTATTGTGTTAATCTTATGTAAATTGAACACAGGCGCTGCTCAGGAGGACTGTGATTAACGCCGGTGTCTTGCTCGCGCTTGTTCAGAACAGTCTCAACCTCACACAAATGAATGTACGTTTTTGCAGAGGACAGATATTACATGATAGACGACATGAACCATATCCAAAGCTGGCGTCGGAGTGTTGTGTTACTGCCAAGACTTTATCTGTTGACAGGACTGGTCTTAACAATCGTGTGATTCAGTGAAAAAGACTTGCCCCGGAGCAAAGGCACTTGGGATGTTAGCGGTGAGGAATCCTGAAGGTTGAAACTGGAAACTTTGAGGTTGTGGCGCTGGCTGTCAAAATTAGGCCTGTCACGATAACACATTCTGAAGTGCGATATTTTGCCGAAGTAAATATAGATGATAAACCATAATATTGAAACTAATTTATGCCACTGACGCAATAATAGGAGCAGATTTAGCCTCCTGAGACCTGAACTCTTCATGGCTGCTTTATTAATTTTTTCTCTTTGTTCTTTGGTCTGACTGGAGCTGATGAGTGTAAAAACAAAGAATTATCTTTTTACATTATGAGAAAAATGATGTCCACATATGAGGACATTTGTTCTACGTTTTAATCGTTTTGATAGAAACAATAAAGTCACATTTAAATAATGATTTGCAAAAACTATTTAAGTGCCTGATCTCAGCAAAATTGTTCCTGAGTAAAAACAAAATGAGAAACAAGAATTGTGCCTCTTGGAACAATGTGTCTCATTTGAAGTTCTTCTAACAGGTGAAGACATGAGCCTTTAACAAGTCCATCTTGAATCTAAACTATAATGTGTTAAACTCTTCTGTCGTCACTAAGTGGCAGTTTAATGACCTCATATGTGACACCAGGATCTTGTAGAGAAAAAAATTGTACTGTGGCCTAGACAACCCAAAATGTGTTGTCCACATATGAGGACACAGGACTTGGGAGGCTATACCACAAAAGCTATTCTAAATGTACAATATTATATTAAAAAAAAACATGAGCTGCAATAAATAAACAGCAGAATGAAACACTTAAGTTCTTAGTTTGCATCTGTAATGAGTCATACAAGTTATTAGTTATCAGAAGTTATTAGCGAGTCAAAATTTTAAGTGGTTTTGGATCATCATGGGCTGGTAATCTATATAAAGAAGCTACATAATGCAAAAGAACCATACATGTCACACAGATATCCCTCTGCATCACACGTCTGTACTGTTAAACACGCACGTATGAGCTGTTTGCCATTCTGTTAAGGTCGTCGTGTTTTGCCATGGGTGGTTTGGTTTGTGGATTTTCACGCAGGTCTGGACCCATGCTTATAAATGCCTTGTTTCTGCGCTCATGTGCTCATATGCAGAGCCTCAGTGGTCCTTGGGCAAGATACTTCTCCCTCCTTGCCTTCAGCGTTGAAGTACATTGATTTGTGTATGAATAACAATGTGTTGTGTGAGAGCAAATGCGGCACGATGCTGTTATGAAAAGTTAATGTCTATCCGCGTATCTATCTGATTTTTCGGTCTAAATGAGCTGCATGAAATTCTAACTTTTACGAGTGTCTAAAAAGCATTTATTTAATTAACTTAATTCTTGATATGATTAAAATATATTAAAATATTGGTAATTTTCAGCCAGATTTCCATGAAATATCCAAAAGGTAAATCCACAAATGTTGAACCTGGTATTTTCAATTAGTGACTAAACCTAAGAACTGTATTACAACATCATTTTGGATTTTAACGATATTCATTTTAGCTGCCCACATCTGTATTAATCAGTATATTCTTGAATTAATTCAATCCTTGATATGATTAAAACAGTCATCGGAATATGGTTGAATCCCTTTTTAAACCCTGACCTCGATTCAGAATGAACCGCTGGCTAGTTAGAATTTTATTAGACCAAAAACAACAAAATCCCCATTTACATTCTCTATATCTTCTTTTCTCACTTACGAATTCCCCACCTTACCACCTCCAACATCACGGAAATATCACACACACACACAGACTTGTCACATACCATTGTAAATAGCTGTTACTTCTACAGACTATGTTATGTCTTGTTATGTCTTGGTATGTCTTGGTATGTTTTATCACCACTTGTCACTACTGTATATGAATGTCTTGGTATTCTTGGTATGTTTTATCACCACTTGTCACTACTGTATATGAATGGCCACTATGTTTGTCTGTCTTGCATTAAATAAATGAATTAAATTAAAATAAATATAAAGAATTCTGTTAGATCTTCGCTATTAGCCGCTATTCACTCTGTACTCGGCACCGTCTTCCTGCTTGATTTCGAATGCCGCTTTTTAAACAAACACAAACCCATCTTACACAAGTGTCTCCAGTGAACGTGAAGATTACAGCGCCACCTCTGGCTCCTCCCTCCGTGTTCAGCTGTACATATTAGACAGTGGCGAGGAGCCGGTCTGAATCAGAAACGACTCGGTTGTAATGTATGAATGAGATTGTCATATTCGGTCACACTTTGGTCACACACGATCCGAATCCCCCGTCCTCACCCGGTCGCCGCACGTCCGTCACCAGTCGCCGCTCGCTGGAGGTCCACCCACGATCCCATCTTCCCTGTCACATCTCATCATCAACCCCTGTCCGCTGTCTTCCTTTCATATATCAACGCATATTCTCCCATCCTCTTCCAATACGCTGAAATACAGAAGTAGCAATTTGCCAATCTCTCCCTGTTATGACACACACGCTCCAGCGCCAGCGCAGGCGTCCAGACCACGAGAGCTGCTGTGGTGGATAATGAGAGATAATTGGCTATTGTATGCTCGCCCTCAGCAGCAGGAACCAATCACAGTGACAGGCACTTCTCACTGACCCCTGTGTGAGTGTGTGTGTGTGTGTGTGTGTGTGTGTTTACCATGAAGGGCTGTGCGTGTGTAAAGCTCTCATTTATTTATTTTCGCTGTCTGCCTTTGTTGCTTCTGCAGACATAATTGGCAGTCAATAGGATGTAACCGTCAGTGCTCTTTGTAGTTTAAATCCGCTTTGTGAGTTAATGTAAACCCCAGAATGTGTGTAGGTGAATGCGGAGTTTTTGACGGAACATATTGAGTTAAAGAATCTATGTGCATGGACTGTGTATGTGTCAGACATGGGGGTGTAAATCAATTTTTTTTTTTTTCATAATATGATGTATATTGAGCTATAGGACCCTTTATACAGTGTTTGGCAGTATTACAAAAGAAGCTGGGATGTGATCACCATACTCCAGGATACAGAGGTCCAGCCAGTATTAAACTTTATTTGCTTTTTTAATAATATGAAAGTATAGACCCAAGAAGAAAATAATACCCCATAGGTAACACTGTGTCACATTTCTATTGACGCAAACTGTACTTTTTATGAATATGTTTTACAGCACTTTTACTTCTATATGTATTACATTAACTGTAACTGTAAGAGAATGTACCAACACCGTCGCAAGAGCCGCTCAGGACCCCAGTCTGCTGTACATCTCCATCTCAAAGACACTAACCACTCCTTTGAAGACGGTGAGGTACAGATCTTAGCCAAAGAAAAGAAATGGTTTGAGAGGGGAGTTAAAGAAAGCAATTTTTTTTAGGAAAGACAATCCAATCTTGAACAGGAATCGGGGCATCAGACATCATATATATCCCCCATCTATAACTCCATCCTCAGACCCAAAGCAAAACAAAGTGAACAACAGGGCTAGCCAGGATGCTAATAGGTGTGAAATCACTCATTAGGCACTTGAAGAGCTTTGCTAAATATGACTCAGGCACAGTGCACACTTATGGTAGCACAATAGACCTGCCTACAAACAGAAACTGTAAACAATAAGTGTTTTGAGTTTCAGTGTAGTTAGCTCCTCCCTTCAGACAGATATAAGGCAGTGTCCACCAGTAATTTGACCAGAACTGAAGAAGCGGCTTGGATGAGCAGCCAAACGTCTTCAGTCCTACAACGTTTTGTCCAGTTAACAGAGTTTTTTTTTTTTTTTTTTTCTTTTGCCAATAACTGCAACGTTACATCCAGTTACTCTACAGTTACGCTTACTTGAGTAGCACTAGGCCTGTCACGATGACACATTTGAAGCACGATATATCGCTGCAGAGAAATATTGCAATAAGTGGTAATATTGAAACTGCTTTATGCCACTGATTACGATTAAAATAACGCAAAATAATCCCAGTAAACTGTTTTTAGCCTGAGCTGCACAACACATAAACGGCAGAATGAACCGATAACTCATAGAAGTGACTTATTCAACCCTCTACAGCTCAGATCTTATCATGTTACAACTAAAATAACAAAAATCTCCGCACTTTTACAAATAAATAAATATTGACCCCAAAAATACATTGTTCCAGCTTTCGTATACTGAACGATAAGTCGATATAGTGATTATCGTGACAGACCTAAGTAGTAGTTTCTCCGAATATGTAATTTCTTGGACCACTACTTTCTACCTCTACTTCTACTTCGAGTAATATTATTTTAAAGTACTCTTACATGAGTACAGTTTTTGTTTTGTTTGACCTGCCAGCCCTTTCTACTTTTTTAACACTCAAGTGAAGTATATAACAATATGTATATAATATTATGTCACAGAGGTTTATATTAGTCAGTGTTGTTAGACCCTTAGTGTCCAGCTGCCTTTGTTCTGTTCACACTTTTGCCACTGGTACCTAAGCTGAATCCTTAGGGACTCGATGGGCAAAGCAACAATAGGGGCTAAAACTCTGCTTTCCACAATTGTTTTTACACAGCGGCCAACACCTGTGGAGTACCAGGCTTCTACAACAACATTACTAAAGCCTCTGCTGCTTTAACTACTTCCATGGCTACTACGATTACCTCTAACGTAAACTTTTGTTGGGCTATTTCTATTACACTACACCGTCTATACTGTAATAAACTCGCAGATGGGGGGGACCTGACTCTTAACTTTGCCATAAAATATCCAAAAGGCAAATGCACAAACGTTGAACCTGTCGAGCCTATAGGTAAATGGTAAATGGTCATTTTTATAGATAGCGCTTTTCCACCTTCAAGACACTCAAAGCGCTTTACATCAGGGAACCACTCACCCGTTCACACATTCATTCACGCACCGGTGTACGCAGACACTGGGGGCGAGGTGGGTTAAGTGTGTTGCGCAAGGACACAACGGACAGTATTCATCTGCGGGAGCTGGAATCGCACTGGGTCAGCGGATCTGGCAACTCAACCGTCGGATCAGCGGCCAAACACTACCGTATTTTCCGGAGTATAAGTCGCACCGGCCAAAAAATGCATAATAATGAGGAAAAAAACATACATTTCACATATAAATCGCATCTGAGTATAAGTCGCACCCCCGGCCAAACTATGAAAAAAAAGTGCGACTTATAGTCCGGAAAATACGGTATATAGAATGTCGTGATGTCATCTGAAACCCAGCAATGCATTTTTTATTATTTCCGAGGACAAAAGAAAGAGTCATATACTGAGTTTGAAAAAAATATCCTATACTAAAGCTAAAGTTAATTCAATGAGCAAACAAAACTCACCTTTTGCAGTGAGCACCTTTCTCATGTTCCCATCCCCAGTGCGGTGCGCAGTCTTGCCATCTTCCCCTAATGCGATAGCTGCTTAGCTTGTCATTTGTCACTCACTTTTAGAACAGAGTCAGCAGTCTCCGTTAATGGTGTGTCCTCTCTCCATTTCTCTGGAACCTGTTAACTACAGCTGCACTAAAAATGATGCTTTAACGGTTTGGCTTGCTGAGAATAGCTCTGATTAGGCCCCTCACAGCACAGTGCGTTTGCCAAAGCCCCACTGTTTGCACTGTATTGTGACTTCTTCTACCTCTTCGCTTTTATCTTTAAGTGAATTTCGTCTTGTAGTTGCTGTAATTCTCATTTCCTCTTCTTCAGCTGCAGCGGGGAGCGTTCGCCGAAGCCTAAATTAAATCCGCAGCGAACATCGGCCGCGCGCGCTTTTGCATCTGTGCATCTCTCGCGCCGTAAATATGAGCCTTTCTGTTCCGATAATACGGGCCCACGTACAAGACTCTTCAAGTTCATGTTCAGGGAGGGGTTTCGGCTCTACCTCATCGCGCCAGGCGGGCGCAGCTTCAGTATTCCCAAATGCAATTTCCTCAGCGTGAATAGAGCAGGCGGGATGCGCGTCGTTCTATAGAGCCGTGAGTGAAAGCGTCTTTAGGCTGCCTTTCTTCATTTTTACTCAGCGCACACTCACTCAAGCCTTCCTGTCTTTTGTGATGCCCGCTGGGTCCTTTTACTCGTGCACAATACTTAATATCAAAGCGAAAGCAAAGATTATAAGATTTTTGAATGAATGCTGACTTATTGCTCACCATTTGTCACATTTCAAGGCCGCTCGGTAACATTTAGAAAAGCTTAGAACAGACAAATGCAAAAGAAAAGAATTGTTTTTTATTTGCTCCACTGTAAACAAAAAATTACACGTTCAGCGAAAACACAATTTAATAGTGTAACGCGCCAATAGCAAAAGCTAAGCTCGTTAAAGGTGCGCCATGTCGCTTTTTCTGCTCTGCCGCCTGCTTGTCACCATGGAGATGTTATTACTCTCTCTGGAATGTCCCACAGTTTGGCATTAAACTTATCCATCTTGCATTTACTTAGTTTGGAGAGCGGCTTTAGTGACCGGTCCGCCCTCGCCGTGTGAAGGAGAGGTTCCGCAGCTCTTTCCTTCCCGCTGCTGTCAGACTGTGCAGTAAACAGTGCTGGCCTTGCATGTGTCATCCTCCTGTAGTAAACATGTGCCATATTGTGACATAATGTGAATCTTCACTGGTACAGTTCACCCAAGTCACTTTACGTATTTAATCTGTCCATGTGCCGCTCTGGAGGTAAACATAGCTATAGACACTCACTGTACAAATAATGGAATATACTGAAGTCCTGACCTGTTGCTCTTGTGCCTGCTCTATAGTTATAATCTCTGACACCCGTGGATCATCGTGTTATAATTTTGCGCGTTTTAAATCGCAGTATTCATCTAAAACAACTTAATTAAACAAACAGGTCCGCTAACTTCCACGTGCACAATGGGAGCTGGCGTCGGAGTAAATGTCATCGCAGCAAATAGACAGCATCTCGAACGGATAGCGGTAGATCACACTCGCGAGCAGCAGATTTTTTTTTCATTTATACCAAAATGACTATGTAATGCTGCCAAATCCTGCGCGTATCACCGATTAAGAAAATAAAATTGGAGAACAACCTAAGTACGTCGCAGTGGGCGTGTGCCGGTGGCGGTGAAAACAGGCATTGATCAGGAATATGGCATGAAAATAAATATTTAAAATTGCTCAAATATGCGCGAATCACTCCGAAAACGACTTCAGGTGAGTAAATGTTGAGAGGAAACAACTATCACGGTTGAAAACTCTGAAAAGTCGATTTTGCAGAATAGGTCTGATTAAGATAAAGGTTCGTAGCCTTATAGCTGTGCTCTGCTGGATGGTGTTGTGCTAGTTTTCATGTCTATTGTAAATCTTTATCGTATAATCTATCTTGATCTTCATTTTGATTACATGCTCTTATTTTCCTGCTGTTCTTGAACTTAGCGTTGCAACACTGTAATTTCCCCATTGTGGGACAAATAAAGGTTTATCACATCGTTACATATTTTATTGATGTAGTTGTTCTTGTTGTTGTCTTGTTGCTATTAGTCGTCCAGTTGTAGACCAGGGAACTTTGCTGCCTGCGCTGTGTCTTCCCAGAGCGTCTTTACACTCACATTAGTGGGGTGTTTGGGGCAGTAAAGAGGCGATTCACCGCAGTGGGGGCACTTGTCTCGCACTGCTGGTCATAGAGGAGTTCAGTCACTTTGTGTCGCCTGTACTGAGCTGTGCTAGAGTGTGCTAGGGCTGTGCTAGTGCTGTGCTAGTGCTGTGTGAGTGCTGTGCTAGTGCTGTGCTAGTACTGTGCGAGTGCTGTGCTAGGGCTGTGCTAGAGTGTGCTAGTGCTGTGCTAGTGCTGTGCGAGTGCTGTGCTAGGGCTGTGCTAGAGTGTGCTAGTGCTGTGCTAGTGCTGTGCGAGTGCTGTGCTAGGGCTGTGCTATGGCTGTGCGAGAGTTGTGCTAGTGCTGTGCTAGAGTGTGCTAGGGCTGTGCTAGTGCTGTGCTAGCGTTGTGCGAGAGCTGTGCTAGTGCTGTGCTAGAGTTGTGCTAGAGCTGTGCTAGTGCTGTGCTAGCGTTGTGCGAGAGCTGTGCTAGTGCTGTGCTAGCGTTGTGCGAGAGCTGTGCTAGTGCTGTGCTAGCGTTGTGCGAGAGCTGTGCTAGTGCTGTGCTAGGGCTGTGCGAGTGCTGTGCTAGGGGTGTGCTAGTGCTCTGCTAGTGCTGTGCAAGCGTTGTGTTAGAGCTGTGCTAGGGGTGTGATAGTGCTGTGCTAGTGCTGTGCTAGTG
>KN474434.1:10420-23019 GCA_000787095.1 Periophthalmodon schlosseri
TCGGCCCCTGCGGCCCCTGTCGGCCCCTGTCGGCCCCTGTCGGCCCCTGTCAGTCAGTTTGTGATTACATTATGCTCTAAGAGAAAAATCCTTTCTGGGCAGGAGGGATTTCTTCGTTGTAGTACCAATGAGTGGCCACTAGTTGAGACAGCTCTAAGCAGCAGGACCCTGTACAGTTACTTGACTAGATCCGTTGGTACGGAGCGTTCATGAGGATGAGGACGTTTGTTGGTGTTAATAATCATTGGATTTACAGAGTGCCTTTCTAGATGCCCAAAGAGCTTCACACAGGGCTGTTCAGTGCGTTACCACCGACACACACACCACATTCGTGCGAGGTGTAACCCGCATTTCCTAAAGCCCTTTTATTTTGATGCTACTTCCTGTTGCCGCCGTTCTATCTGCCTTTAAGGGGTGGGGTCACAGAGGTCACTCCTCCGTCTCCTCCTCCGCTCCTCACTGTGGCGCGCTCAGGTCGGCGTCCAGGGCAAAACCTGTGGACTTTTGGACTAAAACTTCCAACTTGTCTATCTCTCAACGGTCAGGTTTTTTTCCCTTGAGAAATACAGACTGCAACCCTCCAGCTCACCTCATGAGGGCGAACTACCTGGATCCTACGCGGTAGAACAAAAATTGACTTTCACACTAATCTTACTGCGGACTTTTTTTTTTTTTTTCGAACCTATTTATATCGTTTTTGGAACTTTGGATTAAAACTTGGACAATTGCACCACGAACTTTCGCATCAACTAATACAAATACAACTCACGGTCTATTAATGTTTGTCTTGTTTATTTTTAATTATATATCAAAACATTTCTGGTTTAAAATTGCAATACTGGTCGTGTTTTATTTTGAACCAGCCTTCTGATGCTTTACTTGCCGTGGTCCTAGCCTGGTAGTGTTACATAAGCCGTGTGAGTGAAGTGTCTTGCTTAAGGACACAACGGTGTTTTTTGCCACCGGTGCCTCACTGTTAATGTTCACCGGTAAAGTCATCGTTACCTTCTTAAGTCAGAGACCAGAGCGGCGAAAGGCTTCTCCCAGGCGTACATCTTTATGATTCTCATCCCCGACACGACCTCGTTCATCGTTCTGATTCTGCTGTCGGTCAGACTGGCCGTCTTACTCCTGCGCAGACACGTCACGCCGTAACCATCAACACAAACGTGAAGCTCACGGCGACGGAGCCGGTAAACGCGCTTACCTGAACTTGGAGAAGAGCCGCCCGAACATGGTCTGCGTGGGCATGAGGAACATCAGGACGACCATCCCGACCAGACACGAGGGGCCGATCTCCACCCACAGCAGACCCACCACGGCGGCCGCTTGCAACGGCGCCACCCACATGAAGTGCAGGAAGATGGTCACCTGTTTGACACACGCCGCATGAGAGGAGCCTTCGCTCGAACAACAAAGGGACGGGACCGTAAAAAATACCGTCTACTGCGATAAAAAGGGCCGACAATAACCGTTTTACATAATCGCCAACAAATATACTCGCCATTACATCACCAGAATGTGCAGAAAAAAGCGACTTATCCGTAGTGTTCTCCACCAGATTGTACTTGTTTTCACTGATAACAAAGTAAATATGTAAAATAAGTAAATAAGGAATATCAAAATTATAATGATTCATATCCATAACATTTTAAACTGTCAGCAACGTTCATAATTATCGTGATATAATCGTTAGTCGCAATTACTTTGGGAATAAGAATCGTGAGACCAGATTCCCGTATGGTCCCGGGCCCATTACATCACCGGCGGCTTAAACAGGTGTGGCAGAGCTGACTCTGGAGATGAGTTTGTGTGAGCGCAGAGCGTGGAGTGGAATAAGGACGCACAGCCCGTGGCTACACAACAAGCCCCGGCTTTTAATTACAAGAAGCTTTTAAAGTCAATTAAACCTTTTGAGAGGCGGTTTTTCCAGTTACAAAATGTGTGCGCGTCTCATTAAGTAGGTCACGCACACAAACCAAAGCCAGATCACACAAACACAAGCTTATCTACAGGAATCTCAACGTGTTAGTCTGTAGTAAACAACACTGTGAACACGCCGCACTGACTGGGCTTAATACACACGTGTTAGTCTTCACTTTACTGTGGCTGTTTTAAAATTTAAAAACTCACTTGTATAAAATGGCTTATGTGTTATGGATTTTATTTTAAATGTGTTTTCATAGTTTTATTGTTTCTGTGTGTGAAGTACTTTGTAATTGGTTTTTGAAAAGTGCGATACAAATAAACACGAGGCTGTTGATGTTTACAGCTTTAAGTTCTACAGGGACAGAGCCGCGTTAAAGCTGCAGTGTTGACTTGTTGGTCACATGGTCATAGAACGTTTGACATAAATCAGCAGTGGTGGAAGTTCTCCATTTTGTTACTTGAGTAAAAGTACAGATACCAGAGCAAAAGATACTCAAGTAAAAGTATCATATGAAAAAAGTATTAAAGTACCTGTTTAAAAATGTACTTAAAGAGTAAAAAGTAAAAGTATTTTGTGCAGGTTTTGAGTCTTATAAAGCTTCAAATGTGGTGATTTTGATAAAGGTTTGAGCAAAACTTTTTTTTTCTATCTGTAATTTGTATATTTTTGTTTTGCTCAAACTATGACCTAGATAAAAATAAACCCTCAGCCTTTTCAGTAGGTCTCAGACAATAATAAAAAATATTTTACTTTTCAGTCCAGTTCAAAAATGTAGTGGAGTAGAAAGTACAGATACTGCTCTCAAATGTAGTGAAATAAAAGTAAAAAGTATACACTTTAAAATGTACTTAAGTAAAGTACAAATACCTAAAATGTTGACTTAAGTACAGTACTTCTACTTTTACTGTGTTACGTTCCACCTCTGCAGATCAGTGAACTTTATATAATATTTTACAGGCGAAACTCTCCATTGAAAGGAACAGGATTCAAACTTAAGAGGAAGCACCACCACAAAGAAATCGCGGTTTTGTTGCATTTACGGAAAAAAGTGGGCGGGGCCGGATAAGGTCAATACAAGTCGTTACTCTTTCTTACTTCATCAAACCGGTTGACGTCGTTGGACAGGAGGTTGACGATTTGACCTGTGGTGGTCTTTCCCATGGCCGCGCTGCTCAGACACAAGGCCTTAGAGGAAATAGAATGATTTAAAGACGATTACTACATGAGCTGCAATACCCCGAGTCACTCATTAACCACAGGGCTGACGAACCTTTTTGTAGATCATGTGACACATTGCGACTCTGATCTTCATGCCTGACCTCTGAACATGGTAGAAGTAAAGGTGATGGATCAGAGCCAGGCCGATGGAGCAGACGGACAGACCTGCGGCGTATCCCAGAGCCGCGTGGAAGGCGGCGGCGTTCTCCGGGTCGTAGCTCTCAAAGTACTGGATAATTTTGCCCAGAAACACTGGCTGCACCACTTTGACGATCTCCTGTACAGAGAACATACAAACACACATATTTTATTCCTAGAAGTTTGGCAGTGTGTCCAAAACCGCAACAGTGTGAACGGCTCAGAACCAAAACCAAAACCAAAACCAAACCGTGTGAGCCACTGCTGTCGCTCAAATCACTACTGTTCAGGTTATGGTACCTCACAGACTGTTTATATAAATGGACGTAGCAAACCTGCTCACCACTGCGTTCCAAACAGGAAGTGATCATGGACGCGCTTCCAGCTCCATCGACCCTGGCTCCAGTTAACTTTACATTAAAAAAATCATCGTGATCATGGTGCAGCACCCGGGGACCCAGCTCCAGTTTAGTTCCAGTGTTTATGGTTAATAATAAATATATATATTTTTTTTTTTATTAAACAATCCCACAATCTGAAGAATCTTGTCTGTTAAGCCACAGAACCGGTCTGATGACCTCGCTCTTGCCGTCACATGTTACACCGATGTATGTATGAACAACCAGTTTGGAATATCTACACAATTTGCTTTGCAGAAAAAATGAAAATTGCCGAAGTAAACAACATAGTCTTGTGTTGGTGTAAGACCTTAGACTGTGTAAAGAAGTGGACTGAGTGTGACGTCACCACAGCGTTCAGCTCCAAATGAAGCTCATCGAGGCCAGAGCAGGTATAGGGGAGGATTTGGAGCCGAGTTCCATATTAGGAATTCTGACCTCGAGTATCATAGCAACCAAAGAGTGGCCGCTTAGCAACGCTGTCAATCAAACCTGTTGCTAACGCAAGCGGGAGCGACCTCGGGGAAAGAAGGCGCCTGATTTGTCTGTTATTAATGTTCATATCTTGATTTATGGACAAAATGGCAAAATAAAAACACCAGGATCATGTCGAGCGGTTTTTCAATAAAAAATGAATTGGAGCCAGAGTCGATGGAGCCGGAAGCCGCTCACGATCACCTCCTATTCGGAACATGGCGGCTAACGCGTTAGCTATGTCCGTTTATATATAGAGTGTATGTGTGAGACTGACCTCCACCAGAGTGAAGAAGCCCAGCACCGCGTAGGACTTCCAATAGCAGCAGATGATGGCTCTGGACAGACTGGGGGGCTGCATGTTTTTCGTGGCCTTCTGGATGTTCTGGTCCCAATGTCTGAGAGACAAAACACAGCTCAGGGTTAATACAAAGCTCCTACTCATGTAATAAACAAGCAACGTTTAACACTGAAAAACAACCCTGGGGCTGTGAGATCAGTCGGAGCAGAACCAAAACACTTGAAGTCACATTAATCAAATTCGCTGCTTCTCTTGGATGTTAGTGTTTCATATCAGTCTCGTTTCAAATTCAAGATTCAAAAGTGTTCACATCTCAAACTGTTTCAAAGTTGTTCAGACTATGTAACTCTTCTGGTTTTCTTTTGTTCAGTTTGTCAAAAATAGCGCTTTGTGGAGTCGAGTGACACAACCGGGTCAGTTTCAAGGTGCTTTGTTTGTACTACGTTTAATGCCATACTGTGGAATCTTCCAACCAAAGCAATCGCATTTCCATGGAGACAAGCAGGCAGCATATCCCCCATCAGGAAAGTTACCCAGTGCGCCTTTAACTTTATAAGATATAACTTTAATACTTTAAAAATGTCACAACTGTATATACACATGTAGCTAGCTAACCATGTTATCATGGGCGCACTGCCGGCTCCATCGACTCTGGCTCCAGTTCACTTTCTATTGAAAAACTGTGGCCCCTCTCTCTGTAACTTGGTCTTAAATGTTCGTTCGGTTTTTATTTCGTTATTAAAATATAAACATTAATAACAGACAAATCAGGCGCCTTCTTTCCCCGCTAGCGTTAGTGTCAGAAAATTACACTTATTAATAATCAATAGGCGCTTTACCAGAACTTCCTCTAACTATGCCTTCTGTGTTTTATCCTCTAGCTGGATGCAGACACTAGTCTTGTTTTACTTGCAAGGGGTAGTGGCGCTTTTTACAGCTCGTCCCAGACGACCGAAGAGCCACTTCCCTTTACTTCCTTTTTATTGACCTCGACTCTTACATGAACAAGTGGGAGGTTACATACATTTGTATAAGCACCAATTCTAAGAACCGTGTCTCGCACCAATTGTTACTAGAAACAGAGGTGTGAAGTTTTACATGACAGAAAGAAGAACATTCGCACAATAAGAATACACTTTGAAATATACTTTGATAAAATAGTGAAATAAGCATTATAAAATATAAAATCCTTTACAGTTAGCAACAGGTTTGATTGACACCGTTGCTAAGCGTCCACTCTCTGCTAAACCAGTGCTGCGGGCGGGAAGGGGCGTTACCTTCAACAGCCTCGCTCCGGATTGGCTCTTTGGTTGCTATGATACTCGTGGTCTGAATTCCAAACGTGGAACTCTGCCCCAAATCGTCCCTGTAACTGCTCCGGCCTCGATGAGCTTCCTCTGGAGCCGAACGCTGTGGTGACGTCACTCACTCAGTCACAGCCTTATGACCCGCAGCTTGTCTTTCTAACAGTGGTTTTCACACAGGCTCAGGCCACAGTCACATGCTCCACACACTGTACAAGACTGAACTCACAACTGGAGAAATATCCAGTGTGTTTACAGTTTCTCATCAACACATAGAGACCAGTGCTGGAAGAAGTATTCTTTTGTGTTACTTAAGTAAAGGTACAGATACAGGGGCAAATAATACTCAAGTAAAAGTATCACATGAAAAAAATCTACTTAAGTATTAATACATTCATAAAATAAAATAAAAATGTACTTAAAGAGTAAAAAGTAAAAGTATTTTGTGTAGATTTTGAATCTTATAAAGCTTCAAATGTCGTGATTTTGATAAAGATTTGATCTGATTTTTGTTTAACTGAAACAACTGAATCCATCGTTTTTTTCTCTGTTTTTATTTGCATTTTTTTTAATATTGTTTTGCTCAAATTCTGAACGTGTTAAAAATAAACCCCCCAATAATAAAAAATACTTTTACTTTTCAGTCCTGTTTAAAATGTAGTGGAGTAGAAAGTACAGATACTGCTCTCAAATGTACTGAAGTAAAAGTAAAAAGTATCCCCTGTAAAAAGTACTCAAGTAAAGTACAGTACTTTTCCTTTGTTACGTTCCACCGCTGATAGAGACACAACATTCTCTGACAGGTTTAATCTAAAAGCCAGTTTAAATTAAGATTACACGGTGAAGTGCTGCAGATAAACAAACAAATGATTGTAAAGAATTCCAGGGCGTAACGAGAACCAGGAAAATCGGAATTTGACTCGGGATAAGAGCGTGAACAAAAGGATCTGACAAGTGCGCTGCTAAAACAAGCCATGATATTGGGATTTAACTGGTGATTCTGTACAGTTTGGCCTGTGCTGCAGGCCACTGTCTCGGTCCGTGTCGGGAGAACTGAACGATATGGGAAATAATCAAATTGTGAGTTTCATTAGATTTGCACTGAGCACTGAGGGATAGGCCTGTCACAGTAACACATTTTAAAGTTCGAAGTAACTACGGACGATAAACACAATATTCAAACTCATTTACGCCACTGACACAAAAACCCAAGAGCAGATTTAAACCACAAAAACTATTATAAATCTACAATATTGTTAAAAATCACGAGCTGCAAGAAATAAACATCAGAATGAAACACTTTAGTTGTTAGTTTGCATCTGTAATTTAACTTTTACAGCTTAAATCTGACCAAATTACCACAAATTTCCAAGTAGTGGCAATATTTATAGTACATGCTATAAATATTGACCTGAAAAAAATCTTGTTCCGACTTAACTTTCACATAAAGAACGATAAGTGGATATAGTGATGATCGTGACAGCTTCACCCGTTTTGCTTAACTTTTGTTTATTTCATGTAATGTAAAATAATACCTTCCTGTACTGTCTTTTCCACATTAAAACAAGACTTAAAGCACAAAAAAAAGTCAATTTAACATACTATAAAAGTGTTTGGCGTGTTCACCGTGGTAACATTAAACATGTCACAGCAGCTCTTGGCTTCTGTTGTGTTTTTCAGTCCAGTCTCTTCCTTCTGCTGTTTATAAACCTCCTGTGGCTCATCTGGACTCACTAAACTTGACCTTAAAAGTCAGTGTGAATTACTGTTTGTAAATGTCGCCTATGTGCACGACCACAGACTGTATAAAGAAGTGACTGAGCGAGTGCGACGTCACCACGGCGTTCGGCTCCAAATGAAGCTCATCGAGGCCGGAGCAGTTACAGGGACGATTTGGAGCTGAGTTCCATATTTGGAATTCAGACCACGAGTATCATAGCAACCAAAGAGCCAATCTGGAGCCAGGCTGTTGAAGGTAACGCCCCTTCCCGCCCCCACCACTGGTTTAGCAACAGTGTCAATCAAACCTGTTGCTGACGCTAACAGGAGCGACCTCGGGGAAAGAAGGCGCCTGATTTGTCTGTTATTAATGTTCATATGTTGATTTACAGACACAATAGTGAAATAAAAACCCCAGGATCATGTAGAGGGTTAATACGAACATTTAAGACCAAAGTGAGTCTGACAGCAGCAGGTACAGAGAGAGGGACGGAGTTTTCTAATGTAAAGTGAATTGGAGTCGATGGAGCTGGAAGTGCACCATGATCACTTCCTGTTTGTACCGCGGCGGCTAACAGGTTAGCAACGTCCATTTACATATACAGTCTATGCTTGTATATGTATGTAAAATACAGAAAGAAATACTCCATCACAACACGCACCTGTCCGACTGAATAAAAAAAAGCATTTATTTTTCCAAATTATGAGAACTGGGAAGTGATTCGAGTCTGCAAACCTCCAGAGCTCATCGATACAAAAAATCAATATTGTTCTGAGTAGAAGGAAGTTACAGCCACAATGACCAGGAACTGTGCGCCGTGAACTGCCGTGTGGTTATGATCAGACAGAATACACAGAGGTCAATGTATTTTTACACTCAACGCTGTTGCTAAACTATGAGAACACTTCAGTATCTCAGCTGAACCTTTGGTCAAATATGTCTTCTCTCTTCTGGCTTCTTCTGAACTGGGACTGGTTTGCCTGAATCAACAAATCAGTGTTTGCAAATAAGGATTCACAGGATTTTTCCATATGATGAGACTGTTACTAAGAATGAAATGGCTAAAGACCAGACTAAAAACCCACCTCTTAATGTGTTTTATTGTTTTTTGCCTATGTTTCGTATTTTATGGGCTGGGATTTTAAAATGTAATTACAAAGGTAAGTGATAAGATATATTAATTTGATTTGTTTTATTGTATTCCGTGTTTATAAATGGTTTAATCACACTGGGGTCTGCGTGTTCGTGAGTTCCTCAAACATTTCCAGATCGTTTGATTTGAAGGGATGGACCGGTCCTGTGTCCACCACGTTCTCCAGATGTCACACCTCTGGATTTGTTTCTATGGGGCTGTGTTAAAGACGTCGTGTGTGGAACAAAGATACGGGACATTACTGAACTAAAGCAAAAGATACAGATGAGACTGAACCATTAAATGAGGCTCTCTACAGCGAAACACGGAGAGAAATCCAGTCCCACTTTGATGTGCCTCGTGCCACTAATGGAGCCCATATAGAAATGAGGAACTTTGGAAACCACTGAGAACAACAGAACAAGTCTGAGTAAGATTTATTTGTAATAAATGTTTTAAATTGAGACTTTATGGACACTCTGTATCTGTTTATGTTTGTTGCTGTTTATGTGGAACACTTTGGGAGGCTTAAGTTATATTTTAAATGTGCTATAAAATAAAATAAAATTGAATTGAGTAATAATGTTTAGTTAAAAATACGTTGTGATGGTCCAATATGGATTTTTCCTATTGGGACCAAACACTGATATTTCCTGGTATCAGTGTAAGTGAAACTATGGCCAGGTCTGCGAGTTAGAGCCCATTATTGTAAACAAACTGACAAAATTCATTAATCTGATGTTTATTATAATGTATTGTGTTTTAAAGATGCACTATGTAACTTTTCTGGTGGAGTTCGCTTCCGGCTCGTCTCCATGGAGATGTCATTGCTTTGTCTAATGGCACAGTGGGGCATTCAACCTGTCCAAGGAAAGTGCACGAATCCTGCAAAATGGACTTCAGATGTTTAATTTTTTATTTTTTTTTTCCCCCGGTGAAACTCGTAGGATTCGGCAGCGTCACAGTCATTTTGGCACAATACGCTTTGTTGTGATGACGTTTACGGCGGCGTCAGCTCCATTGGGCCCCGCGGTTTTCTAACGCGGAAGTCAGCGAATTTGTTTGGGCCCCGGGTTTTCTAACGCAGAAGTCAGCGGATTTGTTTCTTTTATTAAGTGTTTTTAGGTGAATATTGTGATTTAAAATGTGTAAATTATAACATAATGATCTACAGGTGTCAGAGGTTAGAACATTTGAACATTTCAGAAGAAGCAATGAAATCTCCATGGAGACCAGCGGGTGTCGCACCCTCCACCAGAAAGGTTACATAATGCAACTTTAATATAACGGCGTAAACATACAGGCGCCTATTTGGAGTCATTGTCAGATTGTCAGACACACTTGACGCACTGACACACGGGACACGTTGTGAAATTCCTTGTTTTTAAGGGGTCGATGTTTTTCCCAATACGTACATACGGAAAAGTCCCCCGTATCTCCCTTTATCTCTCCCTCTATAATCGATAATGACACTTTGCCGTTGACGTGTTGAGCGGTGCAGGTTTGAGCTTTACCTCTGCAGCTCTTGACCCAGACTTTGGGACCTGTCTTCGGGGAGAACGTCGTACATGTCATCTTCCTCCAGACTCCGCTTGTATCCGACGCTGAACAAAGGATTGAGCCAACTGCAGCAAAAACAAAGACCACGTTACGTAACAGTAATAAACTAGTTATTCAGATCATAAAGTAATCAAAGACAGACCATAGACTCCCATAGTACGGAACTCAGAACTTAACACGTGCTCATCACACGTTATATTTATTTTACAAGTACAGACCCATAAATTCTTATTGTACTTAACACAGAACTGAACACGTGCTCATCAGAAACGCGAGGCCTGGTTCCGGAAGTACATTTTCCATCATTTTTTCCCATAGACTTTTGGAAAAAATTTGAATATTAAGAGTTCAAAGGCATCAACCAGCTACATGTTAACGATTATCCATAACGCGGTTGGGTTAAATCCAAAAATCACATTTAAAAAAAGATTCAGAGAAATGTTTCAGAAGCAGATTTTAAATAAAATTATAAATCTTGTGGTTATGATTTACAACATGATTAACCCTGAGCTTTCAAACTTGTATTTTATTTATTTTTTCAGAAAGTCTGTGAGAAAAATGAATGTGAAATGTGCCTTTGGAGCCGGGT
Source organism: Periophthalmodon schlosseri (assembly GCA_000787095.1). Classification (NCBI taxonomy): domain Eukaryota; kingdom Metazoa; phylum Chordata; class Actinopteri; order Gobiiformes; family Gobiidae; genus Periophthalmodon; species Periophthalmodon schlosseri. The sequence continues at coordinate 21,185 of KN474434.1, forward strand.
GTGGGTCACTGCTCCAGAGGGTCATTAAGTCTGAGTGGACATAGGATGGTCCAGAGGTAATTTGGCTTTTGGTTCGTTTTGACCTGGTTTATTCCTAGTTCCCCCTGATAGAGTCTCATTTTAATCTCAGGCTGGTTTTGCGCGAGTTCATGACTTTAAACCTGGTTTAATTCATACAGAGACTTATCAAAGAGCCATTTGTTTCCTGGTAAAACTAGTGCAAACAGTCACTGCACTTTACTAGTTTTATAACACAGCTGTTTTTGATTGCAGTTCCAGTGGAAAGCGCGCTCACGTTTTACATGTGAGTAAATCTCTCCAAATGTGAAACTAACCATCAACAGGAAGCGCTTTGATAAACACAGGAGGCTGGAAAACTGCTCCACACGCACCTCTGTGATCCGAACCATCCGCAAAACTTTCAAAAGTAGAACAGAAACACAGCCGAACTACTGTTGCATTAAGAACCAGCACGTTCCTAACACTTTACGCACGTGTCCCAGTCCTGCGGGGTTCAAGTTACACAGTTATAAAGCAGGTCTTCTACACTTTCTCCGCTGTTTAAATCACCCGCTCGGAGACTCGATGCTTTGACCATTCCACTCACCAGAAAAATATCTTGGAGAGAAAACTGGCCGTAGCTGCCGGGTTGGTCTTTGCATCTTTACCGACTCTATCCATGGCAGACCACACCGCCCCGGGCCGCGCGCGTCCTTTACCTTCCTCTCGCGGGGAGTTGTTCTTTCAGGGAAGGAAATGTTTTTGGGCTAGACTCGCACATGTCACACGGAGGTCGGAACCCCCCAGTCCGTGCGTTACGTATAACCGGAGGCGCAGCACAAATGGAGAGGACGCACCCGGACGCACCGCCCCGCCGCCGAGCCCGCCCCCGAGACGCACGATTGGACAAACTCAAAGCCCACACGCGCTATTGGCTACTGTCCCCGCTCCGGAGAGATCCCATTGGCCGGAAAGTAATATTATAAAATGTTACTCGACCATAGGCGACGTAAAAGTAGAACTCATATGCTTTAGAAATGCTACGTGCGCTATTAGCAAACAAAACAAATAGGTTCCGCCATTTTACGTAATTATATGCGAGTTTGTAAATGCCACGTGTGCGAAATGACAATGCAAATCTTTGCATTACATCTGCATTATTTACAGGGACTGTCCCGGGTCAAGAGGGGCGTTTGGTCACAGTTTTACGCAAGAAAGGTTCTAGGTGTTCTAGCTATATTTGACCAGTCTTATCTTATGTTGTCACTTGTTTAGCTAAAATACAGAAAAACGTGCTTGCAAATGAGCATAAAGCCAAAAAAAAAACCAAAAATTACACCGTCAGTTGTTCCTCAGATTATAAACTGACACAAGTGAAGCGAGAACGGACCAAGTCACGCGCTTTTTTCAGTTTTATTTGCACCAACCATCCCCAACCCCGGAGTGTTCCTGTTTTAATTTCGAAATTCTGTCCACTCCACCGTTACCACATGTTAAAATGACATTTCAAATGATTTTTTCCTCATCCTCAGAGTCCACTCACAGCTTTAGAGTAGGTTAAAGAGTCCCGAGATAACTAATGAAAACAGGCGAGCGCTGATAAGAGGAAATGCTCACTTTCCTGACGCAAACGTGACCGCAAAAACCTCACAAAAACATTTTTTACAAACGCAGCCACTTGTAAATCAAAAACTGGGCCTTGTTTGCTCGTCTCGTGTCGCCTGCGCGCGCAGAGTAAACAGTAAACAGAGTAAACAGTGGACACAGGGCGCACAGGTAGGAGATGACAGACCCCTCCTGGCACTACAGCTGTTTCCTGCGCTGGCACGAGGGGG
>KN474436.1:0-12356 GCA_000787095.1 Periophthalmodon schlosseri
CAGTGTCAGTACTGCAGTACTGCAGTCTCAGTACTGCAGTGTGTGGACAACTTGTGTAGATGTTGCCCCAAAACAGCCAAAGTTAAGCACAGGCTCATTCTTCATTAGACGTCACTGGTTTGTGCAAAATGACTGTTTTTTATAGACTAAGTGTTGATACACACGGCACATCAAATCATCAGAATAAAGATGCATAAATATTACTGCAGTGCATTCCTCCAACAGGCTCCAAGGACCATGTGCGTCAGAGTCTGTGCTCTTGATGTTCTTCAGGTGTCATACACTTGGACTATTTAAATCGGTGCAGAACACAAACCAAACCATTATCTCACATTTGTCACCAGGATAATTCTTTCTAAGCAGTGAGGTTATGGTACTTTACCGCTGAATGGGCTCATGATGCTGTAGATTAGGTTTTAGAGTTCTTCCTGTTAAAAACAGATACAGCAGTTTAAAAGTAGTATTCAGATGTATTTGTAGAACATGCAGATCCCAATTAACTCACATAACTAATATGTACTGTTACCAGGTATGGAGAAAATGACCTCATGGTCTTTTTCCTCCTGTGGATCAACAGCTCCCCCTGCTGACAAAAAAACTTTATTACACACAGGTGTTCAATTTAGATTGGAATTACACACTTATTGTTTATCAATTTGAAATTTTACAGCTGAGGCAAAAATATGGTCCTAATTGTATAATTGTGTTACTGTTTTGCAACAGGCAGCATTGCCTGATCAGTGCACATCATTTTAACAGGCATATTTCTGTAACAGTGACTTTGTTTATGGTATGGTATGGTACGCTTTTATTTGGACAGGGACAGTGCACAATACAATGACCTTAAAAACAGGAAAGATGTATGGTGCCCGGTTATAGCAAAGATACTAATTTCCACCTGTAGTGCGTCACACTCATGTAAGACAGAGGCGCACGGCCCGTCCTCAGTCCGTATTTGCTTTGACTTTAGACGCGCTGCAGCTGCGCTCGTGCCCGTCACTTGGATGGAGGGCAGAATGTCACTAAGGTTATGCGCATGCCCCAAACGGCACCGCGCAGGACGCATGCGCAGTTGGGATGGCCGCGTTTCATTATAAAGCTCCGAGTTCCGCTGTCTCTTTCCACCTTCAGCCATTTTAACCATGTTAGGAGCTCTGGGACGCTGCTGCACCGGGGCTCTGCAGGCTCTGAAGCCCGGGGCCCAGCCCCTCAAAGCCCTGGTTGGATCCCCGGCTGTCCTCTCACGTATGTTCTGCATGTCTGTCATTTAAGATAAAGTAATGCTCTGTGAAGTAAGCGCGAGCGGCACAATGTCGAGGCTAGGCTAACAGACGTGCTAGTCACCTCCACGCTGAATGTACCGACCTGCAGGCCTCAGAGATCATTTAAGTCTTATTTAACAGTTTTTACTGCTGTGAATGGTACTTGCATCTTTGCACGAGTGTATTTACAGTGAGTCTCTTATTGGGACGACAAGGACGAAGAGCTTTGCGCGATGTTTGTGTGTTCGCAGAAATGACCTTTGTAAATGACGTGAGGCCATGTTGGTCAACTCTCAGTGCACTGAACAAACTGATTTTAAGATGAATCTGTCATATTAAAATCAAAGCCCCTTTTGATAAAGCTGTTGTTCTCATTGATGTGCATAAAGGACACTCTTCCTGGTGACTCTAAAAGTGCGAGGTTGTTGTTGCACAAACCTCTGAAGCAGCAGCGTTAGCACAGTTAGCACAGTGCGGCTCATTCATTTGCGTCCGTCCCTGTCAGAGGCATGTGAACATTTTGTACGCTTTACTTGGTTGATGTGATGAATGGCTGTTGATCAGATTTTTTCATTCAAATGAGTGTTACCGAGTCAATCTGACGACATTTAATCTTGCGTAGGCCGAAACTATGTCGCTCCTGCCGCCGCCGCAGCCACCGCCAGCGGGAAGATCGTGGCTGTCATTGGGGCCGTGGTCGACGTCCAGTTCGATGAGGGCCTTCCTCCCATCCTGAACGCTCTGGAGGTCACTGGCCGTGACTCCAGGCTGGTCCTAGAGGTGGCACAGCATCTCGGTGAGTGACTTTTCTATCAGAGTTTAAAAGTGAACTGCACAATACTAATGTTTTCCTTTTGTGTCCAGGGGAGAACACTGTGCGAACCATCGCCATGGATGGTACTGAGGGTTTGGTTCGCGGGCAGCAAGTCCTGGACACCGGGGCTCCCATTAGAATTCCTGTCGGCCCTGAGACCTTGGGTAGGATTATGAATGTAATCGGTGAACCAATTGATGAGAGAGGACCCATCTCAACAAAGCAGTGAGTTAACGTTAGAATTTAACGCACACAGCTAGTCGGCATAAATGTTGACGTTGCGTTCTGTTTTTTCAGGACGGCCCCAATTCACGCAGAGGCCCCTGAGTTCACAGACATGAGTGTGGAGCAGGAAATTTTGGTCACTGGCATTAAGGTTGTGGACCTGCTTGCTCCTTACGCCAAGGGAGGAAAGATTGGTATGTCAATGCTACTGTAAATTATCAATGAACTTTATATACAGTTATATCAATAAAATGTATTCTGGCTCTCAGGTCTGTTTGGTGGCGCTGGTGTCGGCAAAACCGTGTTGATCATGGAGCTCATCAACAACGTGGCCAAGGCCCATGGTGGTTACTCGGTGTTTGCTGGTGTGGGAGAGCGCACTCGTGAGGGAAACGACTTGTACCATGAAATGATTGAGTCTGGTGTCATTAACCTGAAAGACACTACCTCCAAGGTTAACGGGTTTTTAACGTTTATGGTACTGAAGAGATGACTGGACCTTCCACTCACTGCATTTGTTTCACTAGGTGGCGCTGGTGTACGGACAGATGAACGAGCCCCCGGGTGCCCGCGCTAGAGTGGCTCTTACTGGTCTCACTGTGGCTGAATATTTCCGTGACCAAGAAGGTCAAGACGTGCTGCTGTTCATTGACAACATCTTCCGCTTCACACAGGCTGGATCTGAGGTCTGACGTCCTCCTAAGTACAAGGTCCTAGGTCAACAGCTTTGTTTTGGGCTTTTTGACAATGCTGTGATTCTTCTTCAGGTGTCTGCCCTCCTGGGTCGTATCCCGTCTGCTGTGGGTTATCAGCCAACTCTGGCCACTGATATGGGCACCATGCAGGAGAGGATCACCACCACCAAGAAGGGTTCAATTACATCTGTGCAGGTAAACCAGGTCTACATAAACCGCACTGTCAGTTGGATGTAACAGCTTAAACTGAGTTGTTTTTTTTTGTTCCAAGGCTATTTATGTGCCCGCTGATGACTTGACTGACCCTGCCCCAGCCACAACCTTCGCTCACTTGGATGCCACCACTGTGTTGTCTCGAGCCATCGCTGAGCTGGGTATCTATCCCGCTGTGGATCCCTTGGACTCCACGTCCCGTATCATGGACCCCAATATTGTGGGCGCTGAGCATTACGATGTCGCTCGTGGTGTGCAGAAAATCCTTCAGGTCAGTGATTGGAGTCCACATGTTGTAACCTGCACAGATGTTGTGCTCATTACTCAATGTGCTCATCTTCCCTCTTGTAGGATTACAAATCCCTGCAGGACATCATCGCTATTCTGGGTATGGATGAGTTGTCTGAGGAGGACAAACTGACAGTGGCACGTGCCCGTAAGATCCAGAGGTTCTTGTCACAGCCCTTCCAGGTGGCTGAAGTTTTCACCGGACACATGGGCAAGCTGGTGCCACTGAAGGAGACCATCAAGGGCTTCAAGGCCATCCTTGGGGGTAAGGAACATTTAAATGGGCAGTGCTGTGAATTTATTTGCTCATATTTCATAATAAAAATGACTGTTTTTCTTAGGTGAGTATGATGCTCTGCCTGAGCAGGCCTTTTACATGGTTGGTCCCATTGAAGAAGTTGTCCAGAAGGCTGAGAAGCTTGCCGAGGAACACTCTTAAAGATCAAAATTATAAACTGTCCTGGAAAGGGGTTAGGAGCACTTGGTTTGTAAAACATGTCAAAATCAATCGTACCTGTCTTGTTCATAGAAAGTTCTATTTAATGTTTCCTAAGAAAGGATGGAATAAAAGCGGTCTGTCCACCACATCTGTCAGCTTCATACTTGTTTTAACTACGAGGTAAAAGGCATTGAGCTCTTATGCCTTCATGTCTCATTGAAATAAATGGCTGAAAATGACTTGACTTATGAATTGTCTTTTACTTGGCAAAACTAGCACTACTTGACCCTGCTCAATTTTGAATATTTTTTTTCCCCCATACATAATGTTTTGTGCTGAAGGAGTGTTTCAACTGTTAGTGGAATTAGCACTACTAAACCTGCTTAGGCCTCATTAGAGGTAAAGGGAACCTAAAGCCAAGTCTTAAACTTCTTGATTTTTATTGCACCACCAACACACATGAATACTACATGTAACATACATGAAATATACATGAAATGTCTTGCGATGCTACGCTACAGCCTGAAAAAAGTTTCAAAGTCAGTTTCAACTTTATAACCTTGCTGTCATAATATAATCAAAGAGCCATGTTGGCATGTATGACAGTGGCAGCCAGAAAAACTTTGCATCCCAACCAGCAGAATATCGCGTCCTCGGCCGGACCGCAGACACCGCGTGCTCCATGCAGCTGACCACCTTCATCAGATCGCCATCGCTCATTTTTTCCACCTCAGATTTGAGTTGTGTCAGAGCTGTCAAAGCAAAAACAGTTCAAAACATCTGCAGAATAACTAACAGAAAAAGAACACCAAATAAAATGTACCCTTGTTCAAATAATTTGGTCCATAGTCGTCTTTAACCTCTTGGGGCAGCCTTTCCCACAGCGCCTTCACAGACTTGGAATGGATATCTGAGCTGGTCACGTTTGTTTTGAAGAAGCCAGGCTCAATGCAGAGGACTTTGACACCAAACATCTTCATATTGAGTCTGAGGAGAAGATATTTAAATATTAACTAGAGCGTTACTGGCATCATTATTATTATTATTATTATTATAGTTTAACCTTAGACTGTCGTTAAATGCTTCCACTCCATATTTGGACACAGTGTAAGGGCCCCCCGTTGGGCTGACTCTTCCAAACACACTGGCGACGTTGACCACTCTTCCTTTGGCCTTCTTTATCAGCGGTAAGACGCTCAAGGTCACGGCTATGACCCCATTCAGGTTCACGTTGAGCATGTGGGTGTAGTCGTCTATGGTGAGCCAATCACAGGGGGCAGAGGGGACAGCCACACCCGCGTTATTCACCACGGCCCACAAGCCTAAAGAATTCACATTTACACACATGTTAGTTCAGTAATATTTTATCTAATTCCATATAGCACAGTATGATAGTTTTAAATGTAAATATTGGGCTTTACTGGTCTAGTCTATTAGAAATGGGTTTTAAAGCTACCGTAATAAAGACTGCCTGACCCGGCTCTGTTGTAGTCTTACATAACGCCATTAGATGCTATCTACATTACTCTCGTCTGTTAGTGTGTCAGATTTGGCCTCATTTTATATATTACATATTTTTAATGTATCAATTAAAATGGCAGTTATACCTGAAAAAGAGACACTGAGTTGGGCTCATACTGAGCTGTAAATAAAGCTAAGTGTCTCCTTCTCCTTGATTCTACAGGAAATAGTTGAGGAAGTCCCAGGCCACAGGAGGAGGAGACCCAGTGAGGAAACAGGAGCTGGGGGTCAAAGGGACACTTTCCTCAGGCACTGTTTCTGACCAAAACTGCCCCGTGAGGACTGAACCTAGTCTTATTTTATATTATTATTCCAGCACTTCAGATCCAAACTTCATCCAGCCACAGACTGTGTAAAGAAGTGGACTAAGTGTGAACCCACAGTGTTCGGCTCCAAATGAAACTCATCGAGGCTAGAGCAGTTATAGGGAGTTCGAGAGTTTGAGAGTTCCACATTTGGAAATCTGATAGGCTGATAAAGGCTGATAAAGGTTGATAAAGGTAACCAGCGCTGTTGGTCGATCACAAAGCAGGTGCTTAGCAATGCAGTCAATCAAACCAAATGCTAACGCCAGCAAGAGTGACCTCGGGGAAAGAAGGCACCTTATCTGTCTATTATTAATGTTCATATCTTGATTTACAGACACAATAGTGAAATAAAAAACCCAGGATCATGTAGAGGGTTAATACGAACATTTAAGACCAAAATGACAATGATGATAAACAGTCTACAGTTAGTTTTCATGTGTCAGGATTGTGTCAAACATTGTTTGCCCTTGCTGCGGTACAGGGAGCACTTGTGTTGCAACAATACAATGTGAGACAAACTTTCATTATTTAATCTGATCTCTGCCTCCTGAAACCTTGCTCCCGTTTCCTCCGTGGTTTCCTTTCCTTGCTTCCTTCCCTTGTCTCCTCTGAGTTTTGGGACACTACTTAAAATGGTGCATTTGATTGACAGCTGAAAAATGGTTACCTGTCCAGCCAGAACCGCACGCTCTGACAAAACTTTACACAGACGAGTGGGTCTGGAGTGAGCCTGTCATAATAATTATTACATTGAGTTATTGTTCAATGGAACAGTCATTTTTGGGGTCAATATTTTTCATGGGGACTTTTTCTTTGTACTAGTGTGAAACTTTTTTAAAAAATTTTCTGTGCGATAAGATCTGAGCTGTGAAACGTCAAAAATTATGAACTTCTGACTCATATAGATACAAACTCACTACTCAAGTGTTGCATTGTATTGAGATAATTATGCTGCTGCTATAGTTTAGTTTTATAGCTGCTAAAGTTTACAATTTTAAAATGTAATTACAAAGTGTTAAGATATATTAATTAGATCTGTTCTGTTGTACTCAGTGGTTATAAAAGTTTTTAAACACGTTGCATTTTTGTATGTCAGGCATCCTGTTGATTAAAGAGGCATCGTTTTGAATTAACCCCTAAGAAATGGCTCTGAGAAAAAAAAGTGAGACAAAATGGGAGACGCAGACTCAACGAAACTACAGAACAAAGTCTAGAAGAGACCCACCATCAAATGTAAGGAGACAGGGGCAGTGTTAGAGAAAAGTGGGCCAAGAACATCTGAGGGGCCCATACAGAGGTGGATTAAATGAGATGAAAACCATTGAGTCTAATTAAAATATCTTGTCAATTGCTTAGACTTTACGGACGCCCTGTACTTCAGCAATATCGCACTTCAAAATGTGTTATCGTGCCATATCCTGCCTCCCTGGTTTCAGAGACGGATTAACCAATCAGAGAGACGTCCGTTTGCGTCAGAACCAAACATGGCGGCTTACTTAATGGAAGTACATATACACTCTGGTAAAAGAAGGTATATTTTGTTCTGAATGTTACGAGAACTTTAGAGAGGAGACGTCTTCTGCGTGACACAAATGAGCGACTGTGGTTGGACTGTAGAATTTTGACCCTTTAGAGTCCAGTTCTAGACCCGTCTGGATTCGATCAGACTGCAGAAGGGACTGGCTGGTCTGGCAAGAAAAATGGAGGAACGAGGAGAAGGAAGCGGGGAAAGAGAATTCACTCTTTTGTTTATGGAGCAGGTCAGAGGTCAGAGGAACACACTGCTGCTGCTCATTCACAGAGCTCTGAACACAGCAGCAAATCGCAAAAGATTTAAAACTGTGGCTGTTTGAGGGTCAAAGATGTCTCCAAATAGAACTAATGACATTTTTATTAATGCTGGTTTAACTTTTAACTTCAAATGAACTGTTCATTAATTGTATTTACAGAGAGTGTGTTGTGTGTATAGCGAGTGTGTTGTGTGTATAGGGAGTGTGTTGTGTGTATAGTGAGTGTGTTGTGTGTATAGCGAGTGTGTTGCGTGTATAGTGAGTGCATTGTGTGTGTATAGCGAGTGCATTGTGTGTTACATTTTGCTTTTGTGTGATAGTTGCTGCTCTTTTCTCTGTCCTTTAAACTGTTTGACATCAACCTGCGGAGGGACTGAAGATGGAAATTATAATATTAACATATTTAAATTTTTACAAATAAAAAAAATAAGAAACTGAGACCCTGAACAAAAGCCAGATGAGGGGGTAACAGGTCTCACATCTGCCCTCTACTGGTAAAACAAACTTAGAGATGATGTGTTTAACTCAGACTGGGATTAGGACATCACTCACCACGCGCTCCCACGATGTCCTTGATAAACGCCGCCACTTTGGCCACACTTTCTTTGGACGCTACATCAAGGTGTGTCACGGTTAACCTTTCAGAGCAACATTTCTTCAGATCTTCCTCTCCTTTCTCAGAGTAACAGCCTGCGATCACCCTGAAGCCCAGCTTGTCCAGGTGGCGCGCCAAAAGGTTTCCAAAGCCAGTGTCGCAGCCGGTGATATACACGTACTTGCCGCCCTTGTCCGGGACTCTGGGTATCTCTGTGATCCAGCGGTAAACATAATACAGAACCACAAACGCCAAGAAGTACAGGAACATGTCTGCAAAACCAAGCACGTGGTCAGTGTGTAGGGTCAGCAGACCTACGTGGAGACGGTATTAGTAGAAGTGCAGCTTAAACCACATAACCATGAGCTTAAACAGTCATGATAAACAGATTTGAGTTGAAATGGTAAATTTTGGATAACTTATTCCATATACTTTTTTTCTGACGCGTTATTTTGCCGTATGTTGGTCATGCGCAAAAACGTAATAATATCAATATTTTCAAAACCTTACTCAAGACGCGGAGCCCAGTCTTCGTAAATCCAGATTTCAGCCTTGTCCCGGCGGTGAGTGCGATGGCCTTGGACTGTGACAGACTAGAGTAAAGTCCAAACAAACCGCAAGCTCCGCCCGCAGATTCACTTCAGCGGATCAACTCCCCTCCGGCAGAACAAGGCTCCGATATCACATCAGCACACAGTGTTCAGATCGACTTAAGATCAACTAAAACGATCAAATACTGTTCTAAAATAAAACTGCAACAGTGCAAACACAACGCGACAGTTTTTTCTTACCAAGGTCGGATCATGCAGGCCAACTCTGAAGTGGAAGGTAACGAAGTACAAGTAGTAAAGTACAGATACCTAAATATTCTACTTAAGTACATTTTACAGTGGATACTTTTTACTTTTACTTCACTACATTTGAGAGCAGGTGTGTGTACTTTCTACTCCACTGCATTTTTTTCACTACATTGAGAGCAGGTGTGTGTACTTTCTACTCCACTGCATTTTTGAACTAAAAAGTGCTTTTCATATGATTTGAGGGGTTATTTTTTACCATGTTCGTGGAAACATCCTGACTAAAGTTTTCCAGTTCAAGCTTCGGATTTGAGCGAAAGAAAAATAAAAACACAAAACTCATAAGAAATTAAGTTAAATTATGAAATTGATCCGTATTTCTACTGTTGACCAAAATCTGTATCATTTTTAAATCAATATCCCTACATTTAACACTTTAACAAATGAACAACACTTGTTGAAATACTTTGACTTTTTACTTTAATGCTTCCCATGCAATACTTTTACTTGAGTAACTTTTTACCTGTATCTGTACTTTTACTTAACAAAATTGAGTACTTCTTGCACCGCTGTCCATAACACAATATATTCAAATAAGAGCGCGTCAGTGAGTTAAATGAACAAGAGGTTGTTGAATGTGACACTCACCACTAGATGGCAGCACAGCCCGCTGCTTTATTAGCGCCCGCTCATCTACAGAGCAGAGACTGTATAGAACCTATTGTTACAGTGCAAACATGTTATACTTTCTATGATGCAGATTCTTTATTTTATCCTTTACTCGCTGTATAAAAACTACATATTTTAAGACTGTCAAATAAGAACAGGTGACATAGTAGTTGTTTATTAGCACCAGCATAATTGATAATAACGTGGCAATCAAGGGGTTAACAAATTGGAATATTAATAGAAACAACGCCACCCCTAATCTATTTTTGAGAATAGAACCTAAGTATAAAGCCCATCAAAGTACAGGCCAGGTTCCATTTCATTTACACCATTTTTATTTTACATATTAAAGAGAATACATTTTTAAAATTTCATTAACAGTAACTACAATATATAAAAATCTGGATCCACACACACTGGTTCAGTTCTTTAAAAGGTTCCCCAGCCTAAGCCCAACGCCTGTCACACCAGGTATAGGGCTGGACAGAGGAATATCACGATAAACGATAATATTCAAACGACTTTATGCCACTGAAACAATAATAATGTAAGTTAATCCCAGTAAAGCAGTTTTAATAAGGCAGTGTCATTAAGTGGCCTGAGCTGCAACAAATTAATAGCAGAATGAACTAATAAATGGCCACAGAAGTGACTTATTCAACCCTCTACAGCTCAGATCTTATCGCGTTACAACAAAAATACCCCAAATCTCCACAGTACAGAGGCACTGGCCTGAGCTCACTCCAGAACTGCACCAACCGAGAAGAGGTGGTCCCACCGTGGACCGAGCTCACTCCAGAACAGCACCAACCGAGAGGAGGCGGTCCCACCGTGGACCGAGCTCACTCCAGAACAGCACCAACCGGGAGGAGGCGGTCCCACCGTGGACCAAATACAACTGTAATTAAACTGAGCTAAACAAAATGTAGAAGCAAAAACAAAGATGAACTGAACCAAAAAGGTACGGAAAACAAAACAAAACTGCTGCGGACAGTTGAGTCTGTATTTGACCCATTTCGCTGGGTTGTTTGCGAGGATTTGACCCATTTCGCTGGGTAGATCAGACGAAAGGTGGGAAAATGTCTATCATTATGTTCCAATTGAAATGACCCAACTATGACCCAACCTGTTGACGCAGCGTTTGGGTTAAGCCAACAACTCAACTCTGTGAAAATAACCCAAAAAAAGTGATCCAAAAACAGTAACGTAGCAACTGGGTAGAAAAAATAACCCAGTATTTTTTAGGGTGCACAAGGAGTTTAAGTTGTTCTCTTTTCCAATTCAGGCTGATATGATATGATATGATTTCAATACAGGACAAAAACACAGACAGATGGTGAATAGAACCACTGTATAAAAACACATACCTGCTGGTCAACGTTATCTATCCTAAAGAGCATGAGAAAGTTGGGATCAGGGACCTCGCGTACACGGACTTCCTGGATTAGGCTCATTTTAGAAAAAGCAAACGTGAGTAGAGTGAGTCTGATGTTCAGTGGATCCCATTTGTCCTCACTGTTATCATGGGTCGTATTCCAGGTTCTTAAACAGTACAGCATAAAAATACACGATTTCCAAAGGCTTTATCCACGAGGTACAGCAGATGGAAACTAGCCATTTACCAAGTGAGGAGCATCTGTCTTTATGAGCTTAATATCTATGAAGATGATGTAGTTAACCAGTGAGCTAAACTCCCCCTCTGCAAATCCTGGAGTTTTCCCTATGAGCCAATATAGAACAAACAAGTCAAACTAAAGTTACTAACCCTCTTTAAAGGTCCTATATTACACAAGCTTTAAGTCATGTTATAAAGTTGTTACCTCCTCCAAAACATACCTGGAGTTCCACCTTGTGATGTCAAAAAGTGGTAGATTTCAAGTTAACAGCTCCTTTTACCTTTTGTTTTAGTAAATATTGGCAATTCCAGGGCTGAACTCATCCAAATGATTCTAGTGAAGGTGTGTGGAGTTTAAAAACAGGGTGGAACAGAGTGTTTTCAGTTTGAGAGAAGAACTCAGTCTAAATATGCAGCGTTTGTGTGTTAAACATGTGTGAATGAAACAAAACACAACTCCAGGTTTGTTTGTGACGAGGAAACAACATTATAACACAGATCAGAAAACAGCGTAATGTGAGCCCTTTAAGTCCTGCTGCAGTGATGTGGGCCACATGAACAGCAGGTAAAGTGTTTGCTGCCTCGGCCATTGACCCGTTCAATACAACCGGCCGGACACTTACCCTCAAACACACACTCTGACCCCACGCTCCACACAAAACCAACTCAAAAACACCACGTGCATTGGTGCCAGAGAACAGAGAGCAGCCACAGGGGCCGCACTCCACAACTATCGTTTAATCCTGCATGGACTCATAGGTAAGTGTCCCTCTTACGTCTGCCTTGAATGTTTGATTTGATTGCTAAAGAATCAGAAATCGTTTGTTTGTTTTTTTTCCAGATGAATCAAAATGCCAGCAGGTTCGGTCACATTGCAAAGTATTAAAAAACTGGGCCAGGAAAACCACAGCTATGAAGTCTCAGATGAAGGTATGTTATTTATTTAGCTTCACAATGGAACATGGAGACCTGACCCGACCAGAAACACGTAACTGAATTATAAACCAATCTTTTGTAGAGCCTGCTGGATCCTACATGTGAGTGGGGAGTATTTCTTACAAATGCACTTTATCTGAAGAGGTCTGAGAGGTTGCTTGAAGTTCTCACTGGGAATTTGAAGAAAGA
>KN474436.1:12412-27762 GCA_000787095.1 Periophthalmodon schlosseri
GAACGATGCCCTTGGTCATGTGTACCAGATGGAGATGGAACAAGACCTCGTGTCAGAAGATCCATGCATTCAGCTTTATGGGATACAGTATAGAAGGACTGGACTGGACCCAAAAAAGTTGAAGAAATACTTATGTGACATAAAAATGTCATAGGTTCTTTTATTATTATGATCAAATGTTGTCGTGTCACGTTCTTGTGGCTTTTTTGGGTAAACTATACCGTTCACGTTTTTTGCATGACAACTAAAACGTTTTTCTTCCACGCAGGAGTATGTCAGCTTCTAAAGAGGAGGCAAAGTAAGTCAGAATAATAAGAGGGTTGATCTCGGCATTGCTCTAAATAAACTTCTTTTGTTTATCAGAGCTCCAGGGAAGGCTGAGGAGCAGGCCATACGAGTCGGCTTCTTCCAGCTGGTAACGTCTGTCTCTTAGTTTGTGTGGTTGTTCCTTCAGATTAGGGCTGTTGTGATAACACATTTTGAACTGCGATATATTACTGAAGTAAATATAGACGATAAACGATAATAATGAAACCAAAACATCTTCAGACGTTATACCTCAGCAGGGGGGATGAAGTACTTAATCTTGTTACTTAAGTAAAAGTACAGATACAGAGGCAAAAAGTTACTCAAGTATCACATGTAAATATCTACTTAAGTATTTAAGTACCTGTTTAAAAATGTACTTAAAGAGTAAAAAGTTAAAGAGTAAATGTGTTGAAATTGATTAAAAAATGACAAATATTTTGTTCAACAGTAACAATACAAATCAATAACTTTAACTTTTCTTATGAATTTTGTTTATGTATTTTTGTTTTGCTCAAAGCTGAAGCTTGAACTCGAAAACTTTAGTCAGGATGTTTCCACGAACATGGTACAAATAACCCCTCAAATCATATGAAAAGTACTTTTTACTTTTCAGTTCAGTTAAAAAATGTAGTAGAGTAGAAAGTACAGATACTGCTCTCAAATGTAGTGAAGTAAAAGTCAAAAGTATCCCCTGTAAAATGTACTTAAATAAAGTACAGATACCTGAAAATTCTACTTAAGTACAGGACTTTACTTCTTGTACTTCATTACCTGCCACTACTGTACCTCAGTTCATCTGTTTCTACACAGTTCCGTTTCTCCACAAAGCGAGACGTGCTGATGATGGTCGTGGGGAGCGCGTGTGCTGTGCTCCACGGCTCCGCTCAGCCCCTGATGCTGCTGGTGTTTGGCCTCCTCACCGACACGTTCATAGAGTACGACGTAGAACTGAACGAACTGATGGACGACAGAAAAGAGTGCGTGAACGGCACCATCCAGTGGAAGAGGAACTACACAGCTGGTCTGAACACGAGCCAGCCCGCCTGGAGCATCATGAACAATGCAACATGGGAGATGCTGACTCCTCTGAGGGGGCTGCCGTGTGGGTAAGTGCGACTCCTCTGAGGGAGCTGCCGTGTGGGTAAGTGCTTGTGAGAAATGCATGAGACAGGCTTTTCCAACATCAAGTCTCATGTATGATGTGGTATTAAAAGACCCGTGTTCTTTTTAGATCCATGTTTACATACTCTTTTGCACGGCTCATCTTTTATTTACTCTGTGTGTGTGTTCCACTTTCAGGAATCTAGACATTGAATACGAAATGACCAAATTTGCTTTTTACTACGCCGGCATCGGAATAGCAGTGTTTTTCTTGGGCTACCTCCAGGTTAGTTTACATTAGACACATTTACTCCTCTTATAAAACATATCTAGGCCTGTCACGATGATCACTAAATCGACTTGTTATAGTTATAGTTCTATATATGAAACCTGGAACGATATTTTTTTGGGGTCAGTATTTTTCTTGTGTACTTTTTCGTTGCACTACCTGGACGTTTTTGGTTATTTTTTGGCTGTATAATAAGATTTAAGCCGTAAAAGTTTGAATTAAAAACTTGTATGACTCATTACAGATGCAAACGAAGTACTAAAGTGTTTCATTCTGCTGTTTATTTATTTAGTGCAGCTCATTAATTTTTAACAATAATGCAGATTTAAAAAAGTTTTTGTGGTTTAAATCTGCTCTTGGGTTTTTGTGTCAGTGGCATAAATTAGTTTCAATATTATCGTTTATCATCTGTATTTACTTCAGCGTTATATCGAACTTTAAGATGTGTTATCGTGACAGGCCTAAACATATCCATCTTAATTCACCGCCCTTTTGTCCTCCTTAAAACTAACTGGAGCTTATCGTCCTCACTGTAGATCTCTTTGTGGGTGACGGCAGCAGCCAGACAAATCCAGCTGATCAGAAAGAAGTATTTCAGTAAAGTGATGAGGATGGAGATTGGCTGGTTTGACTGCACATCTGTGGGGGAGCTCAACACTCGCATGTCTGAGTGAGTGGTCACACTGAGGCTTTCTGTGTAATATCAAACATAGACTGTATATATAAATGGACATGGCTAACCTGCTAGCTGCCGCGCTCAAAATAAGAAGTGATCATGGGCGCACTTCCTTCTCCATCGACTCTGGCTCCAATTCGGTTTACATTGAAAAACTGTGTCCCCTCTCTCTGTAACTGCTGCTGTCAGACTCGTCATTTTGGTCATAAATGTTCGTATTAACCCGCTCTACATGATCCTGGGTTTTTTTTATTTCGCAATTGTGTCTGTAAATCAAGATATGGACATTAATAACAGACAAATCAGGCGCCTTCTTTCCTCAAGGTCGCTCCCGCTAGAGTTAGCAACAGGTTTGATAGACAGTGTTGCTAAGGGTCCACTCCCTGCTAAACCAGAGGTGCGGGCGGGAAGGGGCGTTGCCTTCAACAGCCTCACGTTGGATTGGCTCTTTCATTGCTATGATACTCGTGGTCGGAATTACAAATATGTAACTCTGCTCCAGATTGGCCGCTATAACTGCTCTGGCCTCGATGAGCTTCATTTGACTGGAGCCGAACGCTGTGGGCGACGTCACACTCACTCAGTCCACTTCTTTGTACAGTCTATGGTATCGGCGCAGCAAGTTTCAATAATTAACTTATTTCCTGCGTATTACAGCGATATCAACAAGATCAACAACGCCATAGCCGACCAGGTGGCCATTTTCCTGCAACGTTTTACCACTTTTGTGTGTGGCTTCTGCGTTGGCTTCGTTAAAGGCTGGAAACTAACACTGGTGATTGTAGCTGCGAGTCCTCTGATTGGTGTTGCGACTGGCTTCATGGCGCTAGTAAGCCCCGTTATCACCGCGTTGGCTTTGGCAGTTTTGAACATAACTATAACAAGAACTTTACTCTGTTAATAGTTCGTGGCCAAGCTGACGGGTCTCGAGCTGCAGGCGTACGCTAAGGCAGGAGCGGTGGCTGACGAGGTCCTCTCTTCCATTCGTACGGTGGCGGCGTTCGGCGGGGAGGAAAAAGAAGTGGACAGGTAAATTCTGCACAGGTGTGGGGTTAGCTTAGCGCTTCGTCCCACTGACCGTCTGTGTGTCCAGATATGATAAGAACCTGGTGTCCGCGCAGCAGTGGGGCATCAGGAAGGGCCTCATCATGGGGTTCTTCACTGGATATATGTGGTTCATTATCTTCCTCTGTTACGCTCTGGCCTTTTGGTACGGCTCTGGTCTGGTGGTGGACACACAGGAGTACACACCTGGAACACTACTGCAGGTTTGAATCCATCACACTAACCCAGAGGTGGGTAGATTAGGTGAAATTTATGTTTAAAAATTATTACTTAAAGGTCCTGTATTACACAAAATGGACTTTTGTGAGCTTTAAATCATGTTATAATGCTGCTATCTCCTCAAAAACACACCTGGAGTTGTGTTTTGTTTCATTCACACATGTTTGAGTAACACTTCATTATTAGTCTGTCTACATCTCCAAAGCTCAAAATGCTCTGTTCCACCTTGTGATGACATGAAGCGGTAGTTTCCAAGTTAACAGCTCTTTTTAGTTTTGGTTTAGTAGAGATTCGCAATTCCAGGGAAAGCGGTATTTCCAAGTTAACAGCTCTTTTTAGTTTTGGTTTAGTAGAGATTCGCAATTCCAGGGCTGAAATTATCCAAATTATTCTAGTGAAGATGTATGGAATGTGAGTGTGTTCTGTTTGAGAGAAGAACTCAGCATAAATACGAAGGGTTTGTGTGTTAAACATGTGTGAATGAAACAAAACACAACTCCAGGTCTGTTTGTGATGAGGAAACATTACAAAACAAATAAAAAAATTGCATAATATGGGCCCTTTAAGTAGAAGTAAAGAGCAGTGTCCCAAATAGTTAAAATGTATAGAAATATTAATGTAATCAGTTAATGTATTTGGACAGTACTAACCTTCTCACCTCTGCACTTTTCACATTATAGTTCAAAATCAATGATACTTGATTTAAACATACAATTATGGGTTGTTTTTTTTTCCTTTTCAGGTGTTTTTCGGTGTCTTGATAGCCGCCATGAATTTGGGCCAGGCGTCTCCGTGCCTGCAAGCGTTTGCTGCAGGCCGTGGAGCTGCAACCAGCATCTTCGAAACTATTGATAGAGTAAGACATGTGGCATTTTAACTCTGAGCTATTATGAGGCTGAGAAATAACACTGATGTTATTTCTATGGCAACCGCTGAGTCTTATTGATGAGCTGTTGCTTGAAATGTGCCACTTGCAGGAGCCGGAGATCGACTGTTTATCCGAGGCGGGATATAAACTGGACAGGGTCAAAGGAGATATTGAGTTTCATAATGTGACCTTCCACTACCCCTCAAGACCTGAAGTAAAGGTAACAAGCTCAGCGGTTTTTCAAATCCTAGAAATAAACCCATTGTATTGTTTGTAACGTCCAGTGCTGTGACAGATCCTGGATCAGCTGAGCGTCGCCGTGAAGTCGGGAGAGACCACAGCGTTTGTGGGTCCGAGTGGCGCAGGGAAGAGCACGGCCATTCAGCTCATCCAACGCTTCTACGACCCCAAAGAGGGCATGGTGAGTTTGCATTTCAAACACGCTATCAAAGCTACAGGAGTAATATAGTCATTCTCGTGTCAGATGCCTTTTTGTGGAGCTGGAAATGAAGTCCTTTGGTGTAGCAGCTGTCTTCTTTTTACATTCAGAGGAGTTTTAAAAATAGACATCCCGGGGGATTGATAAAATGACATGATAATCTCTTTCATTATCAGACAATAAGCCCATAGAGCCCACTTTTTCAATTTCAGTAGACTTAGACCTTGAGCTGCTTTTTCTACAGAGCTTCTGCAGAAAAAATAGCCTCTAAAAGTTGCAATGTCAAGGTTAGGCAAAAGAAAAGTATAGCACAAAATATATTAAAGCAACAAAACAGTGTAATGGCTTCATCCATCACTTTGAGCTGAGCCACCTGCTCCGTGTGTCCTGCGTCTCAGGTGACCCTGGACGGCCATGACATCAGAGGGCTCCATATCCAGTGGCTGCGATCTCTGATTGGCATCGTGGAGCAGGAGCCGGTGCTTTTCGCCACCACCATCGCGGAGAACATCCGCTACGGCCGACCTGGGGTGACCATGGATGACATCATTACTGCTACGAAGGAGGCCAACGCATACAACTTCATTATGGACTTGCCTCAGGTAGCGACGCTAATACAACATAATGTACACGTTTGTCTTTACTACAACGATGAACTGGTTTCAGAAATTTGACACGCTGGTGGGCGAGGGCGGTGGTCAGATGAGCGGAGGTCAGAAGCAGCGCATAGCTATAGCCCGAGCGCTGGTCAGAAACCCTCGTATTCTCCTGCTGGACATGGCCACTTCTGCACTGGACAATGAGAGCGAGGCTGTGGTCCAAGAAGCTCTGGATAAAGTAGGTGCCGCACTTCAAGGAGTTCTTTAAAAAGGTCACGTGGTTGAAACTATTTCCTGATGTTTATCCAGGTACGTCTGGGTAGGACTACTATCTCCATCGCTCACCGCTTGTCCACTATAAAGAACGCAGACGTGATCGTGGGTTTCGAGCATGGCCGTGCTGTTGAGAGAGGCAAACACAACGAGCTATTGGAAAGGAAAGGAGTCTACTTCACCCTGGTCACACTGCAGAGCCAAGGAGACAAGGCTCTGAATGAGAAAGCCAGAGAAAGTAATAAACATATCTTAAAATGCACTTGGATTTGAGATGCCGAAGACTCACTCAGCTGTGTCTTGCACTAGTGGCCCACACAGAAGAAGACCTGGAGGGACGCAACATGATCAGAGCAGGCAGCTACCGAGACAGTCTGAGGTGGGGTCCAAACACATGCTCCCACCTCTTCTATGCTTTCTGCTCATTCTCTTTCTTGTGCATTAACAAAACCTAGAATCTAAATTGGGTTATTAGAGAAGCTGTTATGTGGCTGAAAATTGGCCCATGTCAAAGCAGAGACTAGCGCCGTAATTTGCTAAAATAGCCTTTTACATTTACATGGCCATTTGAAGCGCTACGCTGACACCTTCATCTATAAACACAACAGTATAAAAGGCTTTGGGTGTAAGAAAAAGCAGAATGTAGTCGAAACCTGCAGTTTTCTTACACCTACAGCAAAAGAATGTGTATATGTGTGAATGTGAAGCCAAGGTTTACACAACTCTCATGTTTCTTTGACTTTGGTCTCAGGGCCTCCATTCGCCAGCGGACCAGATCACAGATGTCCAACCTCATTCCTAATTCAGTTTCCTCCGCGGGAGATCTTGGCCCCAGAGCATACTCGCTATCCCAGGCAGACAAATCAAAGGTGTGTGTTGACGACTTCAATGCATCTGGCTTTATGTGAGACCCACGTTTCATTTGTACCATCCAGTTTATGGAAGGATTATTGTTGTGGACGATGGAGGGGTTACACACACAGAGTAAAACAGGTTTTCTCAGTTGCTTTGGTGCAATTTTCTGATCAGAACAGATTTTTTCAAAGCTTTAAATGCATTCCTAAAATTAGTACAAACATCAAAACCCTATTTCAAAACCAAAACCCTGCGCAAAATCTTTAGTGAAATTCACAAAATGAAGTATTTCTCTCAGTGAAGATGTAGGTCTGTCACCATAATCACTATATCGACTTATAGTTCTATAGATGAAAGGTGGAACTTATTTTTGGGGTCAATCTCTATCGTGTTTGTTTTTCTTCGTATTACTGGGAAATTTTTGGTTATTTTTTGGCTATATGATAAGATTTAAGCCGTAAAAGGTTAAATGAATAACTTGTATGACTCATTACAGATACAAACTTAAACTAAGTGTTTCATTCTGCTGTTTATTTATTGCAGCTCATAACTTTTAACAATATTGTAGATTTAGAATAGTTTTTGTGTGGCTCATGTTGGAAACACAAGTCAACACAGAACAGGGTTTGTAACTGTTTGTAATCATTTACTGATGGCATTTTACCCTTTTCACTCTGATGATTCATCTGTGATACACTCACTGTTGGTGGTTTTCAGATTCTAGAATATGATGACGTCATACTCCCACATGGGGGCGCAAGAGACAGTATTCCCTATTAATTACATTGTACTTTGCCATGAAATATCCAAAAGGTAAATTCACAAATGTTGAACCTGATTATTTTTATCTGTGACTAGACCCCAGAACTCACTGTGCTACAACAAAACTCAGCATTTTAACAATATTCATTTGAACTGCCCCCATCTGTGTTAAATATTATTGACCTATAGAATGTGGTGATGTCATCTGAAACACAGCAACTGCATTTCACACAATTCTCAGTCCAACAGTCAGGAGCAGTGGATAAGTGCAGCGTTTTTGCTAATGTCTATCTCATATAGCCTATATGTTTGGAAATACCAATGATAACTGCAACTTTAAGTATTACCTCATTGTTTGGGACCATTGCAACCAAAATGTTCGAAGGCCCGTATCACGCTGTTCTCTGATTTCTGTTCTAATGTTGTTTCCTCATCACAAACAAACCTGGAGTTGCGTTTTGTTTCATTCACACGTTTAACACACAAACCCTGCAGATTTAGGCTGAGCTCTTCTCTCAAGCTGAAAACACTCTGTTCCACCTTGTGATGTCACATGCTAATTCCAGAAGTGCTCCACTGTATTTTAAACTCCACACACATTCACTAGAATCATTTGGATCATTTCAGACCTGGAATTGCCAAACTCTACTGAACTAAAGGTAAAAGGAGCTGTTCACTTGAAAACTTCCTCTACATGACATCGCAAGGTGGAACAGAGCGTTTTGAGCTTTGGAGATGTAGACAGACTAATAATAAAGGGTTATTCAAATGTGTGAATGAAATAAAACACAACTTCAGGTATGTTTTTGATGAGGTAACAACATTCTAACATAGCTCACAAGAGTCCAGTTTGTGTAATACAGGACCCTTAACTATAAAGGGTGGTTTCCATTTTGTGTAATATGGGACGTTTAAATGTTTTGAATGGTTCGTTGGAATAGATGAGAGCCACTTTAATGCATTTTGAACAGTCTGACAAAATCAAACTAAAAGTGTAAGGAACAGCAGACAGTCTCACAAAAACACACAAAAAAATCATTTGAAACAATGCTCCAAAAAAGGTGCTCTCTTTGGAAAAAACAAACAAGAAAACGACTTAACGATTTGCAAATGTGAGTGAATGATTTGCAGATTGAACAATAACTTTTTGAAATGTTCAGTTCTGGTCAGAAAAAAGCATCAAAACAACAGAGAAAAACGACTTAACAATTAGCAAAAGTAACTGAAGGAAGGATTTGAAGCCTGTAATATGTAACTCACATGGGTCAAATGAAGCTCATCGAGGCTAGACAGTTATAGCGGCAAATTTAGAGCCAAGTTCCATATTTGTAATTCTGATCACGAGTATCATAGCAACCAAAGAGCCAATCCAGAGTGAGGCCCCTTTCCGTTCATATCTTGATTTACGGACACAACAGCGAAAGAAAAACACCAGGGTCATGTAGAGCGGGTTAATACGAACATTTATGACCAAAATGACGAGTCTGACAGCAGCAGTTACAGAGAGAGGGGACACAGTTTTTCAATAAAATGTGAATTGGAGCCAGAGTCGATGGAACCGGAAGTGCGCCCATGATCATTTCCTGTTTGAACCCGGCGGCTAGCAGGTTAGTTATGTCCATTTATATATACAGTCTATGGTCAGGGCTGGGTAGCTGTATTTTTTGTTGGCCCCAGGACCCACTCTGATCTTCCCGGGCGGCTATAAGGTTGATTTAGGAAGAAGCTACAGTTAATTACACTGTATTAAATATTAATAATACGCAGAAAGGACACAGAGATATATGTGATGTTTTCAGTACCAGGTTTGTAATTACTGTCAAAAAAGCCCATTTTTATTATGCCGCTTAAAAGCAACTAAAATATTTTGCAGTCCCCAAATTGTCCAACAAAAACCTCATAGTGAACAAAGCTTAGGCCCAACTTATCGTTCAATATATATTAGATGGAACAATCATTTCTGAGGGTCAATATATATCGGGAGAACTTTCTCTTAGTACTAGTCAGGAACTTTTTGTTATTTTTCAGGTTAGATTTGAGCTGTGGAGGGTTGAATAAATAACTTATATGACTCATTATAGATACAAACTAGAGTGTTTCATTCTATTTATTTATTGCCGTTTGTGTTATATAACCAAATCATACATTTAGAATAATTTTTTGGGAATAATTCTACTTTAGGGTCATTGTGTCAGTGGCATAGATTAGTTTCAATATTATCGCGTCATTTAAGGCTGAATTTTTATTGTTTTCTTTGCAAAATTATGGAGATTTTTGTTATTTCAGTTGTAATACGATAAGATGTGAGATGTAGATGGGAGAATAAGTCACTTCTATGGCTAATCTTTAGTTCATTCGGCTGTTTATTTGTTGCAGCTCATGTCTTTTTATGATCCAGTCCATTTTAAAATGTTTTATTGGGATTATCTTGTTTGATTTTATTGTGTCAGTGTCGTAAAGTAGTTTCAATATTATCGTTTATCGCAGTATATATCTTCAAAATGTGTTATCGTAACAGACACATGTTGATATTGTGCGTGTTCTGATAAACAGGCTGCTGCTGTCGAAGAAGAGGAGGAGCCAGTGGAACCTGCTCCCGTGGCCAGGATCCTCAAATACAACAGACCCGAGTGGCCTTACATGCTGTTTGGTTCCATCGGAGCAGCAATTAATGGAGGAGTCAACCCTGTGTACTCTCTGCTCTTCAGTCAAATCCTGGCTGTAAGTCACATTGTGAACGCATCAGTGTGTAACAGCACGAGTGTGACTCTCTCCTCTGTGTGTGCAGACTTTTTCTATACCAGATCCACAGAAGCAGCGCAACGAGATAGATAACATCTGCCTCTTCTTTGTCCTGGTCGGAGTAATTTCTTTCTTCACTCAGATGCTTCAGGTAAGTCTAAGTCTTTACTCCCTAAGCCCACACGTGTTCACCAAGTCACATGACACACTTATAACAGCTCTACATAGCCCCATATGTAGTTTAAAGGTCATATATTACATAAAATTGACTCTTGTGAACTTTAAGTCATGTTCTAATGCTGTCATGTCCTCAAAAACATACCTGGAGTTATGTTTTTTTCATTCACACATGTTTGAGTAACACTTTATTATTAGTCTGTCTGTCTATCTCCAAAGCTCAAAATGCAGAGTGTTTTCAGTTTGAGAGAAGAACTCAGCCAAAATATGCAGGGTTTGTGTGTTAAACGTGTGAATGAAACAAAACACAGCTCCAGGTCTGTTTGTGATGAGGAAACAACATTAGAACATAGATCAGAAAACAGCGTCATATGAGCCCATTAATGTAAACAGAATGATAAAGCGACTGTGGTGTGGAGGTGTAGTAAACTGGCCTGTGTTTCTGCAGGGTTATGCCTTCTCAAAGTCTGGAGAGCTGTTGACCCGGAGGCTGCGGCGGCTGGGGTTCCGCGCTATGCTGGGGCAGGAGGTCGGCTGGTTCGACGACCACAGGAACAGCCCCGGGGCGCTGACCACAAGGCTGGCTACGGACGCTTCACAGGTCCAAGGGGTGAGTTATGTCCTAAGAGAACACAAAAGCCTTTTATGAATTCAAAGCCATATTTCTAGGTCTGACAGTTTAAAATTCAGTTGTTTATTATGTAGAACAGTGATTTCCAGCCTCCAAAATGTGGGTCCCCAAGTATTCTCAGGGGGTCCCCAAGGGTTCCTAAAGTAAAAGTCCAGGTAAATCCAAAGATGGGATGTTAGCAACTTCTACTTTTACTTATAAGACAGAAGCTAGTCAGGTAAAAGAAGGATGTTTTGGCTCCCAGTGTGTCCTCTTGTAAAATAGGGATCAGGTAGAGAAAAGACTTGGGAAGACTTGGGAACATTTGATATCCTGGTGTTTTTTGTTAGGCTACTGGCTCCCAGATTGGAATGATCGTGGACTCTCTGACCAACATCGGAGTGGCCATCCTTATGTCCTTCTACTTCAGCTGGAAGCTCACCCTGGTCATTCTGTGCTTCCTGCCCTTCATCGTTCTGTCTGGAGGTTTTCAGGCTCAAATGCTCATGGGTTTCGCTAAACAGGACAAAGCAGCCATGGAGACGGCGGGACGGGTCAGTCAGTATTTTTAAAACTTTTAATACTACCAATTGGTTAGATTTTTATTTTTAAAGTTTCAAATCTATGTTTAGAATATTTTAAAAACATAATTCACAATCAGTACAATCTAGAAAAAAATACTGCGACAAAGAATAACAATTTACCTGAGAACAACAGGAAGTGGACTATTTGCTCACTACTATCAGGGATATAATTTTGTCGTTTGTCGAGTTGTTTGTATCCTTTTTGATTATGTTTCGCCCCATAACTGCTCTAACCTCGTTGAGCTTCATTTGACTGGAGCCAAACGCTGTGGGTGACGTCACACTCACTCAGTCCACTTCTTTATACAGTCTATGGTTGGTATGGATGTGATGTGTGTGTAATCACTATATCAAATATAAATGAAAGATAAACTACATTAGTTTGTACCTTTGTTAGCACTGGACAGGAAGTCCTCATTGTTTTAGTATTAACATCTGAATTATAGCTGGATGAATATTTAACATCTATATGACTCATTAGTGTTTTACTGTGCTATTCACTGGTCACAGCTCTTTATTTTCATTATGGTTCAGTTAGAAAAAGATTTGCTCTGGTAATTATGTTTTAGCGTTTACAAATCACTGGCATAAAGTGGTCTTCAATATTAAATTATATTCAACACTGTCCTATCTTCACTGGATTATGGCGACATAACACCTTAAAAAATCTTGATCCCATTTCCCACACTGCACTTTGTTTTATTTCTTTTGACAATTACTACACTCACCACTGTGATCTGTGCGGCAGAGTTGCCTGGACCTCACTTCAGACCCGCAGACTTACACACACCCACATCTTCATTTACAAAGCTGTACTGGCAAAACTTCCACAGCATCTCACCTCCCTGATTCAGTTCAGTTCTAAATTCAATTCATTACCATCCCAGGTCTGTGGAGAGACCACAGACTGTATAAAGAAGTGGACTAAGTGAGTGTGACGTCACCCACAGTGTTCGGCTCCAGTCAAATGAAGCTCGTCGAAGCTAGAACAGTTATAGGGGCCAATTTGGAGCCGAGTTCCATATTTGTAATTCCGACTGCGAGTATCATAGCAACCAAAGAGCCAATCTGGAGCAAAGCTGTTGAAGGTAACGCCCCTTCCCACCCACACTGCTGGTTTGGCAGGGGGTGGGCATTTAGCAACACTGTCAATCAAACATGTTGCTAACACTACCGAAAGCGACTTGGGGGAAAGAAGCCGCTTGACGTGTCTGTCATTAATGTTCATATCTTGGTTTACAGACACAATAGTGAAATAAAAATACCAGGATCCTGCACACACTCACTTCCTATTTGGAATGTGACGGCTAGCAGGTTAGCTACGTCCATTTATATATACAATCTATGGGAGACCTTGAGCAAGCGAAAACTGGTTTTAGATTCTATGCCCCTCATTTATGGAACACTCATAAACTCAAACAACTGTAATTCCCTTAAGTGAATTCAAACACACTATATCTGTCATCTTTGATTGTTTTAACTGAAGCAGTTCAGTAAATACTTAAATGTACTTTTTACTATGCATTTTATTAATTGTAAATGTTTATGTTTTAACTGTGTACTCGGGACTCAATCTCAGACGCAATTTCAATGGGACTTTCTGATAAAATAAAATAAATACAACATAGTACATCTATACAGGTTATAAAAGAAAAGTGGTTTTCAATCAGTAAGTAACTCTGCGTGTGCATTTGAACAAGGCTGAACACTTTACCTCAGGACAAACAAAAAAACTTTAACTGTGTGCTGTGGAATGTTTTTCTTCTATTGCAGTAACACAAATGCTTAGTTCTTCATTTTAAGTAGATTAAATGAAAGATTAACGATTCCTTATGGGGAGAACACAACAGCAGAAAATAGAGTTTGATCTATAGGCAGATTTTGCTCCCATGGTAATAGTGAATTATAAGTGAGTCATGCGGAGGCGCTGTTTTAGTTGTAGTCACTGTGCTGTGTCCTGGAGGGTCACGCTGTTCTCCATTTGTTTGTTTACAGATTTCTGGCGAGGCCCTGAATAACATCCGCACCATCGCCGGTTTGGGCAAAGAGAAGGTTTTTGTGGAGATGTTTGAGGCGCAGCTCCACGCTCCATACGACGCCGCTATAAAGAAAGCTAACGTGTACGGCGCCTGCTACGGCTTCGCACAGTGTGTCGTGTTCTTTACAAACTCCGCCTCCTATAGATTTGGTGGATATTTGGTACGACAAGAGGGGCTACATTTCAGCATGGTTTTCCGGTACAAGGCAGACATCTTTGTGAAGTTCCTCCTTAAAACAGCGCTAGAATAAATAACTTAATGTTTTTTTACTGTTTTAGGGTGATTTCGGCCATCATTACAGGTGGTCAGGCCCTGGGCAGAGCTTCGTCCTACACACCAGACTACGCCAAAGCCAAGATCTCAGCTGCACGTTTCTTCCAGCTGCTCGACCGTGTGCCTCTTATCAGCGTCTACAGCAACAAGGGACAAAAATGGGTCTGAAGATATGACACCTCATGTTACACACAGGCGGCTCCTATGAGGGCTCTCCTTTTAACGCGACTTTTATGGAGGAAACAAAAATGAACTGTAGGCTTGTTGATTTACATAAGCCTTTGAACCTAGTATAATGTAAATTTCTTTTTCTCATGCACTATAGATAACTGTAGTGACAGGCTGAGCCACAGGGGGGCACTCTACCTCTCTAGCCTCATACTGACCTTTGCTCTCTTTGTTTGTTTTAGGATAACTTCCAAGGCAACATCGAGTTCATTGACTGCAAGTTCACCTACCCCTCCAGGCCTGACATCCAGGTGCTCAACGGTTTAAATGTTTCTGTGAAGCCGGGCCAAACCCTGGCCTTTGTGGGCAGCAGTGGCTGTGGTAAAAGCACGAGTGTCCAGCTGCTGGAGAGGTTCTACGACCCAGACCACGGCCGTGTGGTGCGTAAACTCAGAACAACTCATTTATTTAGGGCGATACAGGACCTACTGGAATAGATGTGCAGGACGCTGCACTGTGAACAAATACAACAAACTGGTCAAATATGAAGATTCTATCAACTGTTTAATTGCAGTAATATCAGACACGTGTGACATCACCACCCACAGCATGTTTGTCCAAACTAGGGACTGAAAATAAAAAAAATTTTCTCTAAAAACTCAATTTTTGATTTGATTTTTGCCCTCTCCACTAAAATGTTTAAAACGTTCTGCAAACTACAGAAAAAGGTCAAAACTGAACAGGTCTGTGATCATATTTAACCCAATGGCCATTTGGGAAAACTTTTATGAATGAGATAAAACTATTGCATTAAACATATCCCCCCAACATTTAATTTGACATCACTGATTTCAGAGCAGTGAGCGCTGTATGGTCCTGTGTGTGGCCCTATGTGGGGCTCTGTGGGGCCCTGCGTAGGGCCCTGTGTGGGGCCCTGTGCGGGGCCCTGTGCTACACTCTGCTGTGACTGCAGTGAGCAGCCGTTCTTACATTTTCAATGCAATTTCCAATGGAAGAAAGCGGAGAAAATAAATTTTCTTCCAAACAAATCGATTTGAACTTCAAATTCGATTATAAGTTTTTTTTAGTCCAAGCATTATAAAAAGGGACTTTAGTGGAACCTCCTGAATGGTTTCACACTAAGTAGTATTAGTGAGTGTACCTATATTTTTCCAACAAATGAACAGCAGTAAAGTCAAAGTGAGTTCTAATAAACAACATTCAAACCGATCAAATATATTAGTTTAATAATAAAACTAAAAACACATCCCAGACCTGTTCAAACGCACAGCTGTGTAACCC